>PVJN01010779.1:0-55912 GCA_004026805.1 Lasiurus borealis
TTGATCAGCTGCCTCTTGCATTCCCCACGCTGGGGATCAAGCCTGAAACCCGGGCTTATGCCCTGACCAGGGAATTGAAACGTGACCTCCTGGTTCATAGGTCAATCTCAACCACTGAGCCAAGCATCTGCACTCTTCCTTTTTCTTCAGTATTCTCCTAACTTAAAGTAGTGTCTTCTTTTTTCCTTTTCCTTCAACTTCTTGCTATCTGTGTGATTCTTTTTTTTTTTTTTTTCTTGAAGTTATACTGTGTTCTCATTTACTGAACAATACTGTACTATTTCTAGATAGGTTGAAGACAGTCTGCCAACAATTTTTGTTTTTTGTGTTTAGTTTTTGTGTTTTTGTGTTTCAGTAAAACTTTCAGTAGTAAATGTCTTTATTAATAAAATAAGAGTACATTTGCTCTGCATAATTGGGGTGACTGATGTGTGATCTATGGAATGACACTGTTAGAATAGTAGCACTAAGTACAGTAGTAATTAAGTATAAAATACATATCTGGTTGTAAAGACTTAGTATGAAGAGAAATGTAACATCAATTTTTTATTATAGCTACTAGAAAACAACCTTAAATGCAGTCTTTGGCTTGTATTTTACTTCTGTTGAGATTATTTCAGTTGGCAGCAGTATGGAGGAGCTTAGTTAGGTTTGATTATATAGTGTGGCTTATCTAACATTAAATAGGTATAAAGTCCCCACTTTATAAATAAAGCAACTTGCCCAAGATTATGTAGTTAGGTATAGAATAGCTACTATTCCAACCTTGGTTTTTAATGGTCCTAGTAAGGAGCCCTCAACCACTGTCCTCTATATTCTGCCTGCCCTCTCTCGTGCCTCATCTGATTAGTGTGGCTTAATGTAATGTATGATATGTAGAAAACCATAATTGGTAATTCCACTGCTGCATGGGAGTCAGTGGTAAGGGTTTGGGGAGGGATGTAGCAGAGCCCTGGTCTAAATACTTGGAGTAACTTTGTATACTGTAGATGAGGATGTATTAGGGGTGCATGTTGTGTTATTCTTGCTAAAAATTGGGAGACACCAATATATAGTAATCTACCTCTAAAGCTAAAATACAAAGATTTCTGAATTGGTCCTTTATTGAGTTCTCAACATAGTAAAATCCAATACTTGTGGACTCAATTTTACTGTGAGCAGATGCTTCATTTTCCTGATTTGTAGAATGGGGAGTTAATAATAGCACCCATCTCAGGATTGAATGATACAGATAAAGCACTTGGCAAAGTATCTGGAACTTAAACCTGTAGTAATGTAAGCTGTTATGTATCTATCTGGTTTAGTTTTCCCATTTTGCAGGTGAAAAAGATCCAGTGAGGAGGAGGCAGCTTTTCAAGGTTACACAGCTATTAATAGTAGAATGAGGGCTAAAAGTCTTCCCTGTTAGCAGTGCGGAATTTCTGTGTAGTCATTTAGCAGGCTACAGCTAGATTGATTTACTGATAGAATACTAAACCATAGTATTCTTTCTTGGCTAAAAACTGAATTTGTTGTTGTCAAATTTCCTTCTAAAATCAAATACACTTTGGTGATGATGAAATAGTTCCCTCTCCCTACCCTACCAATGTCTATGGGGAATATAGTCCAAGTTCCTCGAGATAAGATGAATTAATACTCAGAAAGTCACGTGGTTTTAAACTTAGGGATTGTTTCTTTCTGGAACTTTCCATTTAATATTTTTATGCTGTATGAAGGGGAGCTCTACTATATATAATTTCTACCAAATAGGCTAATAAATGAGTATACTGTGTTTCTTGACATGACATCATTTGTCAACCTGTATTGGTTTCAAGGCCACACACACACACACCAAAATCCTGAGGATACTCAAGTCCTATTGCTTACTATAACTGAGCTCAAAGGTTGCAAAAATCAAGACTGATTGAAATAGCAAACAACTTCCAACCTGGGTAAGGATGAGGATGGCATCAAGGAACTATTAGAGAGTTCAAGCTAGACAGTCAGGAGAAAAGAAAACTTGAGGACTCTTTCCCTCCCCCCCTCCCCACACACACACACACCAAGAAAATTCACTGTGAAAGGTTTAGCAAGAGCTTCTGCAGACCTCAACTAGCTTATTTAAAAGTTTGAAAATATGGACCTCCTCTTCCCCCCACCCCCCAATATCAAAAGATTTTCATTAATAATGTTAATGGTGCATTATCTGCACACAACAATTCTATGATGAAAAAAAGAAACCACAGACAAGTTTCTGAAGAGTGACACACTAGAGCCTCAATTGAGCAGGTACTTCAGAAGGCATTCCTTGAAGAAGGCATTTTTATGTGAGATGACAGTTCCATGCTGTGATTTCCCTTGTAGAACCTCCCAGTGGGACAAGATAGTGGAGATGAAGACCCTGATATTGCTCCTGACCCTGGGTTAGGCCTAAGCTAATGTGTGTGTTTATGTCTTGTGTGTTTTTTTTTAACAAGAACATTTTAAAAACCGTATGAGTATATGAAGAAAAGATATTTTTGTGCATCTATACAATTTTTGTGTATTACGCTAAGTATTGTTTAAAAAGTCTTAAGTAATGGAAATTAATGCCCTAGGCTAATGGTCGGCAAACTCATTAGTCAACAGAGCCAAATATCAACAGTACAATTGAAATTTCTTTTGAGAGCCAAATTTTTTAAACTTGTAACGCCACTTCAAAATTAGACTCGCCCAGTCTGTGGTATTTTGTGAAAGAGCCACGTTGGCTCATGAGCCACAGTTTGCCAACTACGACCCTAGGCCTTCACATTCATTCACCACTTAATTCACTGATTCACCCAGAGCAACTTTCAGTCCTACATGCTCTGTGCCTTACATCGGCATACCATTTTATCTTTTATACTGTATTTTTATGGTGTCTTTTCTGTTTAGATACACAAACACTTATCCATTGTGTTTATAGTTGCCTACAGTAACATCCTGTACAGGTTTGTAGTCTAGGTTTGTGAAGGCACTCTGGTTGTATGACAAAATCACCAAAAGATGCATTTATCAGAATGTATTCCTGTTAAGCAACGACTAATGTATAAAGTAAATGCTATACATAGCATACATCAGTGACTCTTCTTCCCCCAAACCCCCTTTCCGCATGTATCCTGGTTGACTGAGTCCAGAAGTGTGGATGCTGCCGGTGTAGGGGACCAACTGTTTGCTAGGAGATGATGATCTTGTACTTTTTTGGTTGGGTCCAGAGAACTTTATTGCTAGTGCATGAGAAGGTAGGACTCTTTAAGCTCCTTCCCTTCTTCGGGGATGTCTGGGATGGAAACTCTGTTGGATCGATTTGGGGCAAAGATTCACCAATAGCCGAGGGCCTCTTACTCCTTGGAGGCTATGTGGACAATAAGGTTCATCACCCTTCTGCTGTAGCCCACCCAGTTCATTGTCATACCAGGAAATGAGCTTGACAAAGTAATCAGTGCCAGCCCCAGCATCAAAGGTGGAAGAATTGGTGCCATTGTTAAGTTGCAGGAGGTGGCCTGCCTCTTAGTATAGCACAGGATGAAGAGGCCTTCTGATGTCTACTTCACCACCTTGGTGTCTTTGTATTTGGTAGCTTTCTTCAGGTGGCAGGTCAGATCCACATCAACACATTGGGGATAGAGACATGGAAGGCCTTTCCAATGAGCTTCCCATTCAGCTCAGGTATGATCTGGGTGGCTGTGACAGCGTGGACACCCATCCCAAACATGGGGGCATTTGCAGAAGGGAAAGCTATGATGACATTCTTGGCTCCAACCTTCTCGATGGTGGTGAAGACACCAGTGAACTTCACAACATTCAGCACCAGCATCACCCCATTTGATATTATTGGCAGGATCTCATCTCATTCCTGGAAGATGGAGGTGGACTTTGCATTGATGACAAGTTTGTGTTCTTAGCCTGTGCCTTTGAAGTTGTTATAGGTAGAATCATATTGAACATGTAGACCGGTTGAGGTCAATGAAGGGGTCATTGATGGCAACAATATCTACCAGAGTTTAAAAAGCAGTCCTGGTGACCACATGCCCAACACAGCCAAATCCATTTGCCCTGACCTTCACCATCATGTCTCAAGGTTGCAGCTGTCTGTTGAACAGGAGGAGCAGAGGGCCTCCTTGTACTGTTTTTAAGAAGAATGTCCTAACTAGATAAGTAGTTTTGGTAAATTTTCTAATATTTCTTCTATAACCCTGAAATAAAATTCATAAATAAACTACTTTTTTGTTGTTAATCCTCACCTGAGGATATTTTTCCATTGACTTTTAGAGAAGGGGAAAGACAAACATCGATGTGAGAGTTTGGTTGCCTCCTGTACACACCTGGACCAGGGAGGAACCTGCAACCTAGGTACATGCCCTTGACCTGAATCAAACTTGGATCCTTAAGTCCAAAGGCTGATGCTCTGTCAACTAAGCCAGCCCAACTAGAGCAGATAAACTACTTTTATTTCTTTTTATTACAGTGTGAAATGTTTTGATATAAATAACTATTTGCAACTTCTTTAGAAGACATGAACAGTCAGTGCTACTACAAATACAGATTGATAAAAAGAGCACTGGCCCTAACCGGTTTGGCTCAGTGGATAGAGCTTCGGCCTGCTGACTTATGGGTCCCAGGTTTGATTCCGGTCAAGGGCATGTACCTTGCTTGTAGGCACATCCCCAGTAGGGGGTGTGCAGGAAGCAGCTGATGTTTCTCTCTCATCATCAAATGATGTTTCTAACACTCTCCCTCGCCCTTCCTCTCTCTAAAAAATCAATAAAATATGTTTTTTTAAAAAGCACTATATTGGTTGCCCAGATATACTAGCAGCATTATTAATTTTAAAAATTCCTCTCCATGGAAGTTGCATATTTAGTAAATTTTAATGCATATTAGAACAGGAAAAAAAATGCTAGATTCAGAAGACAAATACATTATACATTTGCTTACAAGAAAGTCAAGTAGGATACCATATAATTTTTACCTAGTCATCCAGCAAGCCTAACAGCCTTCAACCCATCATGCAAATAGTGCCTTTGTCTCTGGGACAACTTTAAATGCCTTTTGGTGGCCAATTCTGCCCTCATTGAGAATCACTCATAGACTTTCCCCACATTTCCTAATTTTTTCTCTACTAATTTTCCAAATTCTACCAATTTTTTGTCCCCTTACAGCAGGGGTGGAGAATCTTTTTTTGGTCAAGGGCCATTTGGATGCTAATAACATCATTCACGGGCCATACAAAATTATCAAATTAAAGATTAGCCTGCTATATTTGGTCAAACATTTAACTCACTCTTAATGCCTTGGAAGAGCTAGACCAAATGGCCTGACGAGCCCAGACATTCCAGCCCCTGCCATCAT
This sequence comes from Lasiurus borealis, assembly GCA_004026805.1. Lineage (NCBI taxonomy): Eukaryota > Metazoa > Chordata > Mammalia > Chiroptera > Vespertilionidae > Lasiurus > Lasiurus borealis. The sequence goes on from PVJN01010779.1 coordinate 5,350, forward strand.
GTTGGTCTTGAAACTAGTGATGGTTATGGAACTGTTTGTAGATGGGCATTAAAGTTGTCCTCTGAAATATCCTCATGTTAATGATATTCCAGGTTATATGGATTCTTAGGTGTATGCTTTGCTCCATGGATCCAGGAGCCCCATAGTCAATAAGTCAGTCATTCTAGTTCATTGTAACCTTTGTTCCTTTGACATTAAACAATAGAACTGTTGAGCTCTTACACACTGGTTTACTAACAGAATGAAGAAAGTTGGAGAACACAACAGTCTAGGAATGTTTCACCTCAGGTGGTGGTTCTTGCTCATGATATCACTATCTTAACCCCAACCTAAAAATGCACGTAATTCTCCACTTCTCACTTCTTATCCACAAAGTTTTTCCCATTTTACTGCAAGACATATCAAATACAATTAACATACAGACCCTTAGCCCATTCTTCTTCTTTTTTGTTAATATATATTTTATTGATTTTTTACAGAGAGGAAGGGAGAGAGAGAGCTAGAAACATCGATGAGAGAAACACCGGTCAGCTTCCTCCTGCACGCCCCCTGCTGGGGATGTGCCCGAGACCAAAGCACATGTCCCTGACCAGAATCAAACCCGGGACCCCTCAGTCCGCAGGTCAGCACTCCATCCACTGAGCCAAACCAGCTTTGGCCCATTCTTCTTCTTGATTTCTGATGTAACATTTAACTGGACACCTCAAATTTTCCATATTAGCCCCTATAGGTAAAAGCCTAAGTAACCATTACAACTGGATGACCAGCCAGCAGGTACGACATGTATGCATTGACCACCAGAGGGCAGATGCTCAGTGCAGGAATTCCCCATCATGCCACATTCCTCTACCTAAAAGCTTTTACTGGCTTCTCTACCTGTATGACTATTTTCAGCTCCTATTCTTAACCTCCCACACAGCCAAATTGCTTATGCTCCAGCCAGTTTGAACTCAGTTTGCATTGAATTTACTTAAAGTCCTGAAGCAAATATAGTGGAAACTACTTATCAGTAGCTTGACTAGACTAATGATTGATGTAAAATGGTGTGTAATAGATGAGAAGGGGTTGTGTGTGCTAATGGAAAGTTTTATTTGTCTTTACCTGGTTGATTCTTAATTTTTAATGCTTATCTCATGAATGATGTGGATATTGGTGGTATCTGTGTTTGTACTTAATTGTGGTAGGTGGTTATTTAAAAAGTCAATACTTTAAGTGATGGCAGTATTGAGTAGAGTTCCCGTATACCCCAGGCCACACATGCACAAAGTACTACACCAGAACCAAAGTTGGTGCATTCACATAGACACATTATCATCACCTATACACCATAGTTGACATTAGGATTCCCTCCTAGTATTGTACATCCTGTGGGGTTTTTATGACCTCAAAGAGTTAGGAATAGGAAATGGTGAAGAGGAAATGATTGAGAATTAAGTGATAAAGAAGGAAGCTAGTAATGGAAGGAACCATGCACTAGAGATAAGAATGGGGTGTGCTGGAACATTGGTAATGTTTAGTAGAATAAGGAGTGGCAGTAAATGTTTCTAGTCACTGCTACCCTCCTAATTAATGGTTTAATAGGTCACCCTTTGGTTTCTTAGATTGTTTTTCCTCCTACAGGTGGTGAGGTTAACAACTGTTGGCAACTGCTTAGTCTTTAAAGCAGAAATCACAGTGGCTTGCTAGTTTTGTTTCATTTTTAAATTTTCTAATGGCTGGTTGGCAGCCCAAAATCTCTAATAGTAGGAAAAATAGGGGGAAATGAATAAAAGGTATCATGAAATGTATTCCATTTTTAACTTATTTAACTTGGTTCTCTTGCAGGAATGACACCAAGGAAGATGTATTTGTACACCAGGTGGGTGCTTGTGTGGATATTTATGCTTCTGACTCAAGGCTTTTGAGAAGAAAGGGGAGGGTGTCTTAATTCATTTAATTCCCACAGTAGGAGAGATAGAATGCTTAAATGTATATTGAGACATATTGGCAGTTAAGTAAGATAGATGTTTCAAATTGTTATATTGTTAATAGTTACAGCTTTTTAAAATAGAATCACTCAAGTCATTACACTGTTTTTAAATCTTAATTTTAGATAAGCAAAAAAAAATACCTCCATTAATTTAAACTTAAAGATGTTTTCAAATGCTATTAGGTTTAACTGTGGTAAGGACAGATTACAGTAATCATGGGAGAGGTAGGACAGAGCTATGTGACATTAACTTGAAATAAATGCTAGAAAACTAGCAGAGTAACATTAGTTCTTCTGCTTATTCTAAAGCACTTTGAATGGGTAAGATATGTTTTTATCTTTGGAGAAATTTGGCTGGCTTGGGACTTTTTGAAATCCTTGCTAGTTAAGGCTAAATGAAGAGGCAATATGGCAAAGTTGGTAAGCACTCAAATAGTTTTTAGGTTGACTTTAGCATTTGAGAAGAAAGAACTAACAGGGTAGGTTCTACATGCTGAACTTTTCTCAGGAACCATTTAAGGAAAATATTTTGGAGAATATTTGAGCATTAAGGACTTCATTGTTAAGCCACTACCCCGTGAATACTAATATCTCAATGTCCTATACATTATATCAAATACTCCATTGGATTTGAATATCCTCAGGGGTGTTCTGCCTGTTCAAAGGAATATGCAGACTTAGGAACAAAAAACAGCAAGACTTGTTAGAAACACTAACGGGGTTGGGAAGGGATTGAAGATGCTGATTGAAAGAGTTTGGGGTTTTTAATTATCCATGCTTCTGCTATCCCCTATGACTGCAAGTAATTTAGAGTTGGTTAAATATGAAAGGTTTGAAAATTATGTGACAGTTTAGATGACAGATGAGATCAAGTTTTTGGCTGAAGGAGTGTCACTCACTTGTACTGACCCACAAATGTCACCAAATATGCTCTCCTTTTTATTTTGGAAGTGGCTTCAACATTGACTTGTTTCTTGGGACTTTTGGCTGCTCGGGTCTTAGTGATGTACTATCAAGGAGACTGCAGTTCTGGGCAACTTAGCTTAATTGGCTTCAGATTGTTGGTTGTCCTGCCTCCTTTGGAATGGAGTGATCCTGTAATGGCATCGCTGTGATGTAGTTGAATTAACACGGAATTTGGGGTCCCAAGACCTGGATTTAGAAATGTCTACACTCTGCCACTTATTATCTGTGTGACCTTGGGCAAGTCACCTAACCCTTTAAAGCCTGTTTTATCTGTTAAAAAAAATAAAAATAAAAAAGGAATGATAATACCTCATACCCTTTGTCATAATGAGAGTGAATAGTTAATGTGTGAAAGAAATACTTTATAGAAGTATTACCCACAAATGTGAGGTGCTATTCTTGCCCCTTTTCCTTTGTCATAACAGTTTAGGGAAAAAATAAATGTGAGATTGTGGGGAGTTAATAACCAGCTGTCCATGCAGTTAGATAATACAAAAAGTGGCATAGTTAATAACATTTGAATTACATTCCACTTGAAATATTATCACAGGTTGGAAGGGATTTTGGTTATTTGTAATTGAGTTTGATATGGTAACATAGGGACAAAGTTGGTTTGGTCAACTTTGAAGCATGCAAAACTAAACTTGCCTGTCATCTAAACTGGCCCTGTGTGGGCTAGCTTCTTCTATTAAGTGCAGTCTTTGGGGGATAGATTGATATCCTCATTTTGTTCAAAGTAACAGTGCTTTTGCTAAAAGCATTTAAATATATATGTATATATATTGTTACTTGAGTATTAAAACTACATGTTTTAGTTTGGAAAATAGTGGTAAAATGCTGGGACATTGTAAGACTGGAGTATTTTGGTTGAGGTTGGGGGTAGTATTGGTCCCTGTTTTTGTAAATTTATTGGTGGTTTGGTCTTATTTAAAGCTAATTTAAAGCTAAAATAATATTGACTCTGGTACATTTTAAATGAAAAAGCACATTATTCTCCCCTGTTAATCTATTTTTGGAATGTGATATTACTAGACTGCCATAAAGAAGAATAACCCCAGGAAGTACCTTCGCAGTGTAGGAGATGGAGAGACTGTGGAGTTTGATGTTGTTGAAGGAGAAAAGGTGAGGATGCTTTTTGTGTAAAGGTTTGACTTCGGTGTGGAAATATTTTGGAGATCTCATCCGTTAGGATGGTGGCTCTAATGTGGATGGATGGGTCAGGTGACCACATGAACACAGGTGCATCAAGCCTAATGTATGTGCTGGCTGCAGTTAGAGGGCAATCTCATCAGAACAGTGAGGAACTAATACTTAATCATTTCTATGCACCCCTGGCCACAGACCCTTTTTTTTTTTTTTTTTAATTTTTTTTATGTAAGTTTTATTTAGTGTACTCACTTCTGTTGTCCCTGTCAATATATTATGGCTTTTTGTAGGGTGCGGAGGCAGCAAATGTTACAGGCCCTGGTGGAGTTCCAGTACAAGGCAGTAAATATGCAGCAGACCGTAACCATTATAGACGCTATCCACGTCGCAGGGGTCCTCCACGCAATTACCAGCAGAATTACCAGAATAGTGAGAGTGGGGAAAAGAATGAGGGATCAGAGAGTGCGCCCGAAGGCCAGGGCCAACAACGCCGGCCCTATCGCAGGCGACGGTTCCCACCTTACTACATGCGGAGACCCTATGGGCGTCGACCACAGTATTCCAACCCTCCTGTACAAGGAGAAGTGATGGAGGTAAGTTATGCCAAAAAGTAAAAAGGTCAGCCCTCTAACCAAATCATGGGTTTGATTTCTGGTCAAGGGCATATACCTAGGTTGCATGTTTGATCCCTAGCCTGATTGGGCTGCATAGTAGAGGCAACCAGTCCATGTCTCTCTCACACTGAGACTAATGCTCGATCACTCGCCTTCTTTACCTCCCTTCCACTCTCTAAAAAATCAATGGGAAAATATCCTCGGGTGAGGATTAACTTAAAAACAATCAAAGGATCAACACTATGTAATAACTTAATAGGACTGCATTATGAGCATCTTCTTGGTATCTTCTCTATAATCATAATGAGAAGCACTTCTAATTCCTAATAAGAACCAAAATGATTAATAACTAAATTATAGCATAATAACAATTACTAGATGGTTTTATTTATTTTTAATCCCTGTATTCAAATTTTGGATTTGTCTTGTTAGATTTTTACTCCATTACTGATCCAGTTGGCTCGATTTCCGTTGTCTTTTCAGGGTGCTGACAACCAGGGTGCAGGAGAACAAGGCAGACCAGTGAGACAGAATATGTATCGGGGCTATAGACCACGATTCCGCAGGTATGGTTTATATTTAAAATTTTCCCCAAGCATATTTTAGGAATTGACAGTATCATGCTTCTGAAATCTTTTGAATCATTTTTCTGTTAATATTTCATATTTGCTTTTGTCAGATGCCTGAAGATAAACCTGAAGTCCGTTATCTTTGAGAATGTGTTCTTACATCCTTTCTGCTAGCTCTGATTAAAAACAATTTGCATAGATAGGGTCTGCTTAATTCAGGGTGTGTGTGTGTGTGCGCGCATTATTATATCTTTAGGATCTTTGGGAGGGAGAAGGGTAAAGGTGAGCATTACCTTTCGAGCATGAGCAGTATCTGAAGGTAACCTAATCATTTCTCGGTTTAGGTATATATATTTTGTTAATCACCCCAAAGTGGCAAAATGTAATCAGTATCTCCAGATGTGATTTCTAAACTGTCTACTCAAGAATCAAACCAATACATTAATAATTACTCCTCCTAACTGATGATCATTTACATACATACCATCCTTAACTGAAGATGCCAAAATAAGTTTTAAGAAACAAGTTTCTTACTATAAAAGTACCCAAATACAATATAGAAGTCTTCAAAATATATTGTGACTCTACAAGAAGGGAGGTTTCTGACTAGGAGTTTAGTATATTTTACCAAAAATGGAGCGATCATAAAACTTTAGGAATTGGGGAATCCAGTTGCGATTATACCACGTATAAATGTGCCATGAGAGTTTTGTAATAGCCAATATCTATGTATAAATGTATGTTTTCTTTCTTAATCATTGTCTTGAGTTTTTTGTTAATGAAAATGGACCTGGCGTTATAGCTGGCCCAAATTTGAGATTTCTAATTCTCATGTCACTAGAAGATTGCATTAGCCTCATCCTACATGTTGGAGGTAGATGGGGAGGACTAGTTTTTGTTTATTTGTTTGTTAATATTGATTTCGGAGAGATAGAAATATCAATGAGAGAGATCGTTGATCGGCTGCCTCCTGCATGTCCCCCACTGGGGATGGAGCCTGCAACTTGGGCATGTGCCCTTGACAAATCGTATCAGGGACCCTTCAGTCCACTGAGCCAAACGAGCTAGGGGGTGGATTGTTTTGATACTGATTGTTGGGCTTTGTTGATCTTGAACTACAGTTCAGACTCTTTTAAACGTAGACATAGATACCTTATTGAAATATACTATATTACAAATATCAATCACAATGTCATTTTTTATTTAAACAGTGATAAATGTTTTTAAAGTTGGTCTAAAAGAGGCTCTCAGCAATCTATCCATTATATCCATGGATACCAACAACAGAATCCTCTCTCCCCCCACCCCCTCAGAAACCTTGATTTTTACCTTTTTTGTAACACTATGGAGCTACCTAGTTTCATTGATGTCCTTAAAAGTAGAAAATGGCCCAGTGGTTGAGCATCAATCTATAGACCAGGAGATCACAATTTAATTCCCAGTCAGGGCATAAGCCTGGATTTTGGCCTCAATTTCCAGTGTGGAGCATGCAGGAGGCAGCTGATCAATGATTCTCTTCCTCTCCCTTCCCTTCTGAAATCAATAAGAAATATATGTATTTTTAAATAGAACAGGAATTTTTTGTTGAGTGCTTAAGATTTTGTTTTGAGTATTGTTTGTTTGTTTTTAGAGAGAGGAAGTGGGGAGGAATCCAGTCAGCTGCCTCACAGGCCCCCTTCTGAGAATTGAACTCCCTACCTTTTGGTATATGGGACAATCCTCCATCCAACTGAGCCACACTGGCTAGGATAAGTGCTTTGGTTTTACTGTTTGCCTTTTGGTTTCAGTTGACTTAGTCTCATTTGAATGATAGACTAGTTGGGAGTGCCAGATAATTGCTATGTTGACCCATAATTGCCTTAAAGTTTATAATGAGTCTATTAATGAATGCAGTGCTTCCCAAACTGTTTAACAAGGATCCCTCCCCTCTCCCTTCCCAAATGATTGGCATATGACATATACATAGAGCAAAATCCTGATTGGTGTATGTTCAAGAGCAAGTTGAAAGAAAATCTGAGATGAGTATAGCAGTAGTTTTGCTGGGAAGAAAAAGACAAATGACGTGGCAGTGAGGAAAATGTGTTATCAAGGATTTTTGCTTATGAGAAATCAGCATATTTGTAGACTGAAAAATGCAATAGGAGAGGACAATTATTTAAAGTGGGGCCACCAGCATGGTTGTATTTTTTGAGCCATTTTGAACAACAGGCTCAGACTGGGCAGAGAGCTTGATTTATCAGCATCTGTTTATCTAAATGAAGATACTAGGGTTGAGATTGGTTGTGATGATTAATGGTGAGCTTTGTATTGGATAAAAGAAAAAGATTCAGCAAGAGTTGGGAACATAGGTGATCAGATTATGTATAGGTTAGGGTCGTAGTGGAAATAAAGTATGGGAGAACAAGAGGGGTTAAAATAGGAAGGAATGATTGGAGATTAGAAGGCTTGAAATTAAGATGCAAATAGAAAATGATGGGTAGTAAAGAGTAAAAGCCAAGGCTTTTGTTACCTTTCATAACTACAAAGGGAAAGATAATAAATGGAATGTGCCTAACATGACATTTGAAGCCTTGGGGGTTTTATAAAGAAATGGGGAGAATGGTTTAGAAGTCACAGTGGTGGGATGGGACAACTATGATTTAAAGGCTGCAAGGCAGAAAGCCACAGCAATTTTGCTCAAGACCATGAGTTCTTAGGAGAAAGTGTGGGGCTCTAGCTGGTTTGGCTCAGTATTGAGGAGGAACCAAGAAAACATCACTGTTGTCAATGTTTATGAACACCAGCAAAATAAATCTATGTCTTGTCTTGAATTGTGTCTTGTCCTCATATTATTTGTGGTGCTGATATCTTTAATTTTAGGCCATTGAGGATAATTGCTGCAATATAACACTTGAACTTTGGGGTGGGGGATGTTTATTTTTAAATGTGTGGCTTGGTGTTTTGTTGTTTTTGTTTGTTTGTTTTTTAACATATTCACCAGGATATGCAGCCATTACCAGTATCCTAATTCCAGGCATTTTTCATCACCTTCCAATAGAGTATTCTTCAATTCCCCTCTACCTTAACCCTTGGCTCGCTTTCTGTCTCTGGATTTGTCTATTTTGGACATTTCATATAAATCAAATTATATAACATTTTTGTGTTTTTTAACCTGGCTTTCACTTGCCCTATTTTTAAGATTCATCCATATCATAGCATTCCCTTTTATGGCCAAATTACATTCTATTCTGTAGATAACACATTTGTTCATTGATCAGTTGATAGACACTTTGGTTTAACTTAATCTTTCCACATCCTCACCAACCCTGATTATTTTTCTACCTTCTGATTATGACCATCTAGTGAATATGAAGTGGTATCTCATTCATTTCCCCAGGGATTATACTTTCATTTACATGAAGAGGGCATCTTTTCTTTCTTTTTCTTATATGTATTTTTTATTGATTTTTTTTTTACAGAGAGGACAGAAGAGGGATAGAGAGCTAGAAACATTGATGAGAGAGAAAGAGAGAGAGAGAGAGAGAGAGAGAGAGAGAGAGACATCGATCAGCTGCCTCTTGCGGGGGATGTGCCCACAACCAAGGTACAAGCCCTTGACCAGAATCAAACCTGGGACCTCTCAGTCCACAGACCGACGCTCCATCCACTGAGCCAAACTGGTCTCGGCAGCATCTTTTCTTTAAATTTGATTTCCTGCCTTTTAAGCCAGTGTTCATCTATAAAAGTTACGTAGCACTTGTTCCCAAATTTGGTTACTATTAAGCCTATATAAAAATGTTATAAAATGACATCAAGTGTTAATTTTTCATGGTTAATTTTGTAATAGATTATTCCTTACTAGTAAAAGTTTGCTTGTCCAAAATTCAGTATTAAAGACTCATCTTCCAATTTACACTTCCAAGATCTTGTACCAAGTCATCCCTCAGTTTGGGAAATACAAATTTGCTCTATTGTTTTTGCTAAATTGCTTACAGACCACTTGATAAATAGAAAGAACCAGATAATGGTGTTAACACTAGTAAGTGGTTGAAGAAATAAGATTTTGCTGAAACTGGTTTGGCTCAGTGGATAGAGCGTCAGCCTGTGAGCTAAAAGTCATCCCGGGTTTGATTCTGGTCAAGGGCATGTACCTTGGTTGCAGGCACATCCCCAGTGGGTGGTGTGCAGGAGGCAGCTGGTTAATGTTTCTAACTATCTCTCTCCTTTCCTCACTGTAAAAATATAATAAAATATATTTAAAAAAAAAAAAGAAAGGTTTCATCATTGCAAACTTGCACAATGTTCATTCCAGGGGCCCTCCTCGCCAAAGACAGCCTAGAGAGGACGGCAATGAAGAAGATAAGGAAAATCAAGGAGATGAGACCCAAGGTCAGCAGCCACCTCAACGTCGGTACCGCCGCAACTTCAATTACCGACGCAGACGCCCAGAAAACCCTAAACCACAAGATGGCAAAGAGACAAAAGCAGCCGATCCACCAGCTGAGAATTCGTCCGCTCCCGAGGCTGAGCAGGGCGGGGCTGAGTAAAAAATGCCGGCTTACCATCTTTACCATCATCCGGGTAATTTACCCTAAATGGCCTCTAGCCTCTGAACAGTCTTGAGTTCATTTATGCAAGAGAAAAACCCATTTCAGTTTGTATCTTGAACAATCAGCTTTTTAAAACTTTACTGAATGTATTCTGTGATTTTACCGGTTGAGGAAGTTTTGATAGCCTTGCCCTAAGAAGTATGTTAATTACCTTGTGCTATTCTGCATTTTCAAAAAGAAATGGGGTAGCAACTAAAATTAATAACCTAGATAATGATGGCCAATATAGTGTCTTTGGAGAAAGTGGTAACATTGACATATTAATCAATTTTAAAAGTAGAGTATTTTTTACTTGATATGGGGAGGCTTGTTGGCTCTGGAATTAACTCTTTTTTTAAATACGTATGTTTTTATTGATTTGAGAGAGGAAGGGAGAGAGGGAGAAAGAACCATCAGTGATGAGACAGAAACACTGAAGATCTGCCTCCTACATGCTCCCTTGGTGCATAAGTTGATGTTCATCTCACTGAGCTACACCGGCCTAGCTGGAATTAGCATTTTTAGCCAGTGGTGCTTTTTGGTTTTGTCCCTCTATGCTATTTTTTGGGTGGCAAAGGTCATCCAGAAACCTGCAAATAACCGTGTTGTGAATCACTGTCCTAGAATAAACCAGTTTGATTTATGGGGACTGCCCCAGGTCACATCAACTAAGTAGGGATGTGACCTGGAGCATTTGGTATATTGAAATAACATTGTGGTGAATTATCAAGATAAGCTCTTTTATTATTTTTTTCTTTTACAGTTTAGTCATCCAACAAGAAGAAATATGAAATTCCAGCAATAAGAAATGAACAAAAGATTGGAGCTGAAGACCTTAAGTGCTTGCTTTTTGCCCGTTGACCAGATAACTAGAACTATCTGCATTATCTATGCAGCATGGGGTTTTTATTATTTTTATCTAAAGACGTCTCTTTTTGGTAATGACAAACGTGTTTTTTAAGAAAAAAAAAAAAGCCTGGTTTTTCTCAATACACCTTTAAAGGTTTTTAAATTGTTTCATATCTGGTCAAGTTGAGATTTTTAAGAACCTCATTTTTAATTTGTAATAAAAGTTTACAGCTTGATTTTTTCAAAAAAGTCAACAAACTGCAAGCACCTGTTAATAAAGGTCTTAAATAATTGTCTTTGTGTAACTGTCATGTTTCATTTTCCTTTGTAGTCCTTAGTAGGACCCTTAATTGAAACCTGTCTGAAAATAGATTATGCTCTGGGAAATATTGATAAAATATATAATCTATTACTGAGTGATGAGGCCCAGTGAGCAAAATCACACGAGACTAGAGTAACTCCCGCCACTATAGGACCCATCATTGCACCTCCTGGTGACAGGTTGTTTGGGAGTTACAGCACCACTGGCTTTGTATAATATAGATAGATGTGGGGTGTGAGCTTTGCATAGGCAAAGGCCAGGTCTTGGCCCATTCTCCCCCCGGTCCCCATCCCAGCCCCCACCCAGTCAGTCCCTCCTGCCAGCAGCCCATTCCCGCATGGTGATGGTGCTGACCTTGCTTGCACCCGATGACAGCGCAGAGCAATTGGGGCTGGTGCAGTGAGTGCTGGCTGGAACCGCAGCACGTGGGGGCAAGAATTTTCAGTAACCACCAGATGCTCCCCCGTGACAGCAACTGCTGCCCTGCCTTGGTTTGGCGCCCCCATTCACCTCCATCCTGCCACAGCTGATGCCTGCCATGTTCTGCACATGCCTCCTGGTGGTCAGTGCATATCATAGCAACTGGTGGTTAGGTTGTTCCCACTGTTCTATTTGCATAATTAGCCTTTTATTACATACAGTTGTAAAGATACATGGCAATATCATGGAAATGTATTTAGAGTTATGACATTTTCAGAATCTGGGAGGAAGCAAAAGTAGAGTTTTTTTGTGTTCATGGAGGTTGAGACTTCATGTCAAATCATTTTTAAGATTTTGTATTGATATTTAGAAAGAAAAATACTAGCTGCCACTTGCACATCCCTACCAGGAATTAAGCCCACAACCTTTTGCTACACGTGACAGTGCCCGACCAACTAGAGCAATTTACCTATTGATTCAAACAGTTTGGTAAATTCAAGAGAACCTTTTTGATGGTTCTTAGAAAGATGTACAGGAATGTGTCGCTAACTACACATGTTCTGAGAAGTGCATTGTTAGGTAACCTGTGAACATCTTGACTCAAACTTAGATGGTCTGCCTACTGCTGCGAGATACAAACCTGTACAGAGTGCTGTAAGGCCAAGCATAGGCAATGGTAAGAAAAGGTACAGTAAAAATACAGTATAAAAGATTTAAAATGGCACACCTGTATAGGGGATTACCTGTGAATGGAGATTGCAGGAGTGGAAATTGCTCTAGGTATCAGAATGGTGAATGAATAAAGGCCTACGACATTACATTACTGTAGACTATAAACAACTACAGACTCTCTTCCCTCCCTGCTTGCTTTCTAACAGGGTCATGTAGAATGTCAATTCTGCTCCAGGAACAGTATGTTAGTTCAGTGGTCAGCAAACTTAACAGCAGCAAACAAAGCCGCAATTTGCAGACCGCTGTGTAGGACTGATTGGAAACACAAGAAACCAAATCGGCTGGGCAAGGTGTAGATCACAGTGATAGTGACTAAGGAAATAAAATGGCTTGAGAGGAGGAATCAAGATGGGGGAGAGAAGGGGATCTAGGAGATAGTTGTGGCAATGTGGTGTTGGCTGTTGCATGTTGGAGCAAAAGTCAGATTAAGGAATTTTGTTTGGTATGCCGAGAAAACGTGGAGATGGTGTTTAATGTGCAGAGGATCTGGAGCTAGTCCTCTAGATTTTAACTTTGGAAATTTTGGTTTTTGCTTCATCCCATCAGTTCAAAGGACTCTGGCATTGAATTAATGGAAGAAGTAAAACTTATACTTTACCCTATATAATGAAAATGTACCTGGTAATATGCTAATTAGACCAGAAAACTCCAGATGAAGCCGATGCAGCTGGGGGAAAGAAGGCCTACTTTTGCAACAGGTCTCTAGTATAACAAAAAAAATTTACAAAGTACAGGGAGGGGAACAGGCTGGCTCCACACTACTGCAGAAAGCTCTTACTGAAGTGGCAGTGGTACACAATACTTGAGGTGGCTCCTGTGAATCTGGGTCCTTGTGCAGGGTCTGAGATCAGGAATTTACAGCAGTGTCCTCTGAAGACATCAAGGTAGATCTGGGAGGGCTAAGGGAACAGGCTCCTGCTAAACAGGTCACTGAGATGTAATCTGTGCTCTCAAAATTGAGGTTGTGAGAAATGGAATCTTGCCAAGCACACAGATAGTGACCCCAGCAGAGATCTGAGCCACATACCTTTCCATTTCTTAGATAAAATTCAGCTCCATTATCTTATGGGACCATCATGGTATGTGTGATCTGCTATTGATGAAATGTTATGTAGTGCATGACTGAAATAGTTGTCTTAGAGAATGGGAAAGCAAATATACTAGGGAAATAGAACTGGCAGGTGGGGGGTTGGGTTTAGTCAGGGCTTTACCATCTAACTTCAACAGAGGAAGAAAAGAGCAAAATGACAAAGTGAATGTAGGGCTATAGTTGACAGTAATGTTCCCAGCATCCCCTGATCTAGGGATGGGTCTAATTAGCCAAAGCCAATAAAAGCATGGCGTTCTTTGGTGACTGGAATTGGTCCAGGACTTGGCAAGTGTTCCAAATTGATTCAATGGAGTAGGAGTACTCTTTTAAGGGAGTTAGTGGTAGTGGTTCTAGACTGGCATGCTTAACCTTGAGATGTGCAATTACTGGTGATGACATGTAGATTATGGTCATATGAGTGGAAGATGAAGAGACACTGCTGGAAGCGGAAAGGTCAGAAATAGACAATGGTGTTCAAAGAATCCTCGGCAATGAGATGGCCACAATGATGGTAGAAGTAGTACCATGGAGAAGCTATGCCGGTGAACCTGGAATGAAAATCTTTAAGGAATGCTACTGGATATCAGATACAATCTGAAGGTGTGGGCTTCAAAGTGGATAATAGTGTAGAAGTGGCAATGGTGTGACAGGATACTTAGCCCACCACCAGGCATCATAGTACTTGGGTTAAAAGAAGAAAAAGACATCACTGAATGGTCTCCGAGGGAAGTGGTGTCCTAAGGGTGAGTGTGATTAGAGGTAGAATAAGGTGAAGGAATATTCAGAGTAGGCCGGTGGCTGGCTTTCAGAGGACACGGTGGACGGTTGGGAAGGGAGCAATATTGGACCAGAATCTGAGTAGGAGAGTTTATGGGAATTAAAGTGACAGCTGACGGGGAAGCTTTAACTTGTGGGAGAGTGGGAGACAGGCAAACAGGATTGTAGCACCAGACAGGCTTAATCCCGTGGTTCTGCTGGAGGAAGGACTAGTCTGATACTGGTGAGGCTGGCTTGTGACTGGGAAGGAGCAGTTTTAGCAACTCTGCCTCTCCCTGCTGAGAATGGTGCCCCAGGGAGAGGAGGGCCAATTTACATTCCTGTAATCTGGCTGCCTGCTTATAAGACTATAAATGGTACAGAAGTGCATAGATTTACACCTATTTGAGTGATGTTTGAGCACTTTGCAGGTTTAGGGCAGCTAGCTGGTGATAGGGAATCTGGATTATTTTAAAATAGAATGCTTTTCACTTCAAAACTATTACACCCTAGCAGGTTTGGACTGAAGGGTCCCAGGTCCGATTCGGGCACATCCCCAATAGGGATTGTGTAGGAGGCAGCTGAATCGATGTTTCTCTCATTGATGTTTCTAACTGTATCCTCCTCCCTCTCCCTTCCTTCCCGTAAAAAAAATCAATGAAATATATATTTTTGAAATCTTTAAAAATATTACTCTGGGGCAAAGAAAAAAGTTTAAATCAGAAATGACCCATTTAGCCGAAACCCGTTTGGCTCAGTGGATAGAGCGTCCATCTACGGACTGAAAGGTCCCAGGTTCGATTCCAGTCAAGGGCATGTATCCTGATTGCGGGCACATCCCCAGTGGGGGGGCGTGCAGGAGGCGGCTGACCGATGTCTCTCTCTCATCGATGTTTCTAACTCTATCCCTCTCCCTTCCTCTGTAAAAAATCAATAAGATATATTTTTAAAAAAAAGAAAAAGAAATGACCCATTAGACATTGTTGCAGAAGTTCATGTAAGTAATGAGACCTGGACCATAGACATGACAGCAGGAAAAGGAGGTCCAATTTGAGATGTTTTCAGAAATGGAGTTGACAGATCGTTGTAACTAGCTAGATGTAGGGATGAGGATGAGGGAAGAATCCAGCATGATTCATTGTGGTATGTTGATGCAAATAGTGCCATCTGCTGGAATAGAGAATGCAAAGAGGGTATGATCAGTTTTAGCTATATGGAGTTTGGGGTACCTCTGAGCCATCCATGGGGAGTATGCAGGAAGCTGATTTGGAGCTAAAGCCAGGTTGAAGCTGAATGTTTGACACTCAGCAGGCAACTATTGAAAGCTATGGTCATAGATGAAGTCGCAGTACTCGAGGAGCATCTGTGAAGAGCAGAGGGTGGAGGCCCCAGCTTTTGAAATAAGGCCAAGGACATAAAAGTGATGACTGGAAAACAATGTATTAAATCAAGAATCATGGACATTATAGAGTTCTAAAGAATAAAGTAGAAATGGTTCCGCTGGCATCAAAGCCAAGAGTTCCAAGGAGGTGGAGGCAATCCTGGGAAGGTGAGCTAGGCCCCAGACCGCAGCAGCTGGAGGTGAATGGAGCTGCTAGCCCACAGCTTTCTCCAATTCGGTAAGAGCCCGTCCGTCCTGACAGGTCCCAGCTCCTCAGAGTCAATCCTGACATCTCACTTGTCCTAACATTCCACGTTCCATAAGTCTTTAAATCCTATCTGTTCTACCTTTGAAACCCCCAGAATCTGAGCACTTCTCACTACTTCCAATCACATGGATCCAGGCCTCCATCATCTCGCCTGGATTATTGGTGTAGCCTCTTCGGTGAGCTCCCTGAAACCTTCCTTCCCACACCCGCCCTTCTCCCGCAGTCAGCTCTCAACATCAGCAGCAGGGTGTCAAACACCGTGTCAGACATCGGGTCACTTCCTTGCTCGGACCCTCCAGAGGTTTCAAGTGTCACTTGTACCATGTGCCCCCATCTGTCCCATTCCCATACTGTTCTCCCCCAGGCCTTCCCTCCACATGCCAGGCACACTCCCACCTCAAGGCCTTGACACCTGCTTTCCCCTCTCAACAGGATGACTGTTTCCCCAGATAACAAAATGGCTTCCTCCCGCAGACTGCCCTGACCTTCCTTGACCGTCTGTTTAATGTAGCAGGCCCTCCCCACACCCAGATCTCCCAGCCTCCTTACTTACCCTGCTTGATTTTTCTCCATAGTGCATACCCTCACCTGCTCATCAAAATTAACTTTATTCTCTCTTATAGAAGGTACGTTCTATAAGGAATTTTATCCATTTTGTTCATCTGTTGATGTAGCCAACAAGACTTTAGAAGACTTTTTAGAAGAGTTCAGAGTTAAAGTCACAGCCCTAGCCAGCTTGGTTCAGTGGATAAGAGTACTGTATCAGCTTGCAGACTGAAGGGTCCCAGGTTTGATTCCGTCCAAGGGCACATGCCTGGGTTGCCGGCTTGATCCCCAGTAGGGAGTGTGCAGGAGGCAGCCGATCAATGATTCTCTCTCATCATTGATGTTTCTGTCTCTCCCTCTCTCTTCCTCTCTGAAATCAATAAATATATATATAAAAAAAAAACCTCACAGGATATGTTGAAGTGGGATGAAGGAAGCAAGTGCTGCCGCTGGAAGAGTAGATGCATGATTGGGGCCATATTAATTTACATATTAGCCAAATAGGATGCTTGTGAGAAGGAAAGGGATGTGGTTATTATTCATACTGGGATGAAAATTGCCCTGGGCAACATGGGAGTTCCAGTAGCTCTAAAGGTAGGTAAATTTGGGGGAAGAGGTTTTTTAGGATGAGGAGACATGTTTGTTTATAAGGTGAGGGAAAAGGAGTCAGTTAAGAAGACAGCTTTATGCATATGGTACAACAAAATGCCTCACTTTACCTGTGAAAAAAATTGATTTCCATAAGTCATTTTCAGACACCAGGAAGGAACGTGATTTGGAGTCAGGAAACCGGAGCTCCAGTGAAATCCCACCTTCCAGAGCCTCCTTGTGGAGCTCACACAGAAGTCAGTACGGCACGTGGAAGTATGTCTCATAGTGTGGTCGGTGGCCTGGACATTCAAATAGCACCAACTTCCTAAAGTTCTTGTGAGGATGACAAGAAAATCTGTAAAATAGTAATACCTGAATAATAGCTGAAGTGACTCCCAGGGGATAGAAAGGCCTGGTGCCTCCCTCCACCCCAATCATTTTAGCTTTTTTCTCCTTTTGGGCCAGGAGGAGAAAAAGGCTAAAGTTTAGAGAACAATCAAAAGCAACCACATATATGGGGAAAACCAGAGTGTCACTACCCGTGCCCGAGGAAAGCCACAGCCTCAGCTAAGACCTGAAAAGACCTTAAACTTACAGCTGAGGCTCATCCGTGGCTTTTCGCTGTAAGTCGGAACCCACTTACATAAGCACCTACATTACTCACATGGAGCAGTGATGACGTGAAACAGTAAAAAAAGAAATTAAAAGAAAGATAACAATTCCTGACCTTTACTTGTGGTAAATAAGTAATGTAAAACATAAAGCACATATGTATATACGTCAAAATAACATATATGTGTGTGTGTGTGTGTGTGTGTATATATATATATATATATGAGAGATGGCAACGTAACCCGAGGACTGCCTGTATTTACTGATTTGTTCAATCCCGTCATAGGTAACCAATCTGCGCCCTCCCTGCCAGGCAAGGACTCCGCAGCTCTGTGCGCCACCATGTGATCTGCAGGGAGCGGGAGTGCCTCCGTGACACTGTAGCACCGTGTCAGCCTGTTGATGCTTTGAAAAAAAATTTACGCTTTCCCCAACAGGAGTGTTGTCCAGAATGAAATTGCCTAAAATGTCTCATAAATGGGACCAAACCCCACTTTTATGTGCTCTAGGCGCAAAAAAGGTCAGGAAGCATGACTTTGATTCAGTTTTCCCTGGGTCAGGTTTAGTTGGAACTCTCCCTAATCTCGAGATGAAATAATAAATAATAATAAATTCGTCCATTTTCTTATTTTTTTTTTAATTCGTCCATTTTCAACGCACCTCGAATTCAAAGGATGGAGGAGAACAAGGTGTCTCCATTGAAATTCTCATCTAGAGAAGGAGAGGCACCACAGCTTTCGCTGGCTTATGGCAGGGTTTCCCTGGCTTCTCTATGTATACGAATCACCTGGAGATCTGGAAAAGTCTTCTCCACTGGGTCTGGGGTGAGGCCTGAGATCCTTTTGTATCTCCAACAAGCTTTCAGGTGGTGCCATGCTGCTGTCGGAGGGCTGTGCTTTGAGTAGCAAGTCCCTAAAGTATTTGTCATGCTTATCCCCGTGGTCAGCAGGGGTACATTAAATTGAACATCTGAAAAACGTGGAGGGGTTTTTAGCCTTTTATTTCTTGCACTTGCAAACACAGAGAGAACAGTGAACCTCTGAGAAGCACTGGTTAACACAGTACACCGCACACTGCTGAAGATGGAACTCAGTAATTACAGAAAAGAGGAAGACCACTTAGGCCCAGAGTCTAGGAGTGTGAAGAAGCCTGCAGGTCTGGGGAGCCTGGAGAAACTTAAGTCATTGAAAAGGAGTTAAGCTGGAAATTGGTTTGGCTCAGTGGATAGAGCATTGGTCTGCAGACTGAAAGGTCCCAGGTTTGATTCCAGTCAAGGACAGGTACCTTGGTTGTGGGCACATCTCCAGTGTGAGGTATGCAGGAGACAGCTGATCGATGTCTTTATCTCATCAATGTTTCTATCTCTTCCTCTCTGTAAAAAAAATCAATAAAATATATATTTTTTAAAAAAAGCATTTAAGTATATTTGTCTGCTTCCAATTTCCAATTTCAATTGCAAATGTGATTGGTTTGCTTGAATAAATAGGAGTATGAAAGAAAAACAAACCACTGGTTATCAAACTTATTTTTTTTAATTTCTTTATTGATTCAGGTATTACATATGTGTCCTTATTCCCTCACTACCCCCCATCTCCCATTCATGCCCCCACCCCCCACACTTATTTTATAATTTCTTCTTCCCCTGACCTTTTTGTTCCTAGAGTATTTTAAAGCAAAGTCAGTCACTATATTATGTCAGAGTGCACTTCTAAGAAATAAGGGTTAAAAAACAAGCACACCACAGTGTCATTATCACACAAAATGAACAACACAAATAACACAGAATTAACCGTAATTCCTTGACATCATCTAATACTCAATCCCCACCCAGATCTTTGGATGCAGACAACAGGTGAGTCCCCTGGCCAGCTACTCCAGTGCCCGGGTTTACTCCCCTTGCTACTTGGATATTCCTTAGGGGCTGAGCATACAAATATATTTCTCCCCAAACTGTATTTCTTGGCCAATTTCATCCTTAGGGGGGCAGTGTTTGCAAAAACAATGGCAGAAGCTTCAGGATCAAACCCTTTGCCTCTGGCTAATTCTTTAGCCTTGAAGTTGGGACAGTAAACAGGATCCCAGTCCTGAGGCTCGGGAAGTTAACCCCACCACAGGTTGGCAGCTCAGGTGACCTTGACGAAGACATTTGACAGAAGTTGTTGCTTCAGGAGAGTCCTGAGGGATCAAGCTTCCCAAACTCTTCTAGCTCCAAACCCTTCTCACTTCTCCCAGGCACCACAACGCGCCCCCTTCCTGGCCCCCGGCCCCCCCTCACCCCTGCCGCCACACACACACACACACACACACACACACACACACACACAGTTCATCAGTGTATTAGCTGGGTTGTATGTGGTGAACTGACTCCACCGCTCCAGACTCTGGCCTCCCTTTAGGAAGAACCACCTTGAAGTGTGCTCCTGCCTTGCTCTCAGGCCTGCCCTGGGCGCAGAGCGGGGCTGTCCCACTGCCTGGCCCTGAAACCCTCAGGAAGCAGCTAGGGCAGCCCAGCCCCACATCTTCCTACCAAGTCCTATCACTGCAGAACCTGGTTCTATCCCGTTTTAACAAGACCCAGAATGGAAGTTTAACCTTGGATACACCACCTAGGAGAACCCAGGTGGGCCCTTAACTGGTACCCCTTCACAATCCCGCTCGCACCCTGGCCTGAGGAACGCAGACCTGAGCCGTGCCTCCGCTCTCCTTTCTTTCCTCTAAAGCTGGTGCGGTTTCTATCTGTGAGGATGGTGGGGGGCGTGCATAGACCCTTGCTCAGTGACAGTCCGAGCCTCTGGTAGACCCTGAACCGTAAGAGACCACACAGTTTCCCGGCCAACTGCTCGGTTGCCAAATCCCCAGCTTGGGACCCCATCCCACGCGGCTCAGCCTGCACCAGCGACAGGGGCCTTCTGTCACACTCACTGTCCACGTTCCAACTCGGGGTCACGCAGGGCTCTTGTGGCTGTGAGACAGGAATCACACTCCAAGTGGTTTCAGCAAAAGGGGTCTGTTTATTGGGAGACTTGGGGAACAGCCTGGTTGGTCTCAGGGTCTCAGGAAAGGCAGAGGAGACAGGGCTTCCTCACCTCTTCTCGGCGGTGCCTTGCTCCTCTGAGACACCCCGGGGTGGCGAAAAATGTGGCCCCAACTTCAGGCCTCACAGAGGTGTGACCGCTGTCATCCCTCGGGAGCTGCCTCGGGGTGTCGGGGGTGGAGCCTGGGCTTCAGAGGCCAGAGCAGCTGAGTTATAGCTCAGGCTGGAACTCAGGCCAGAAGACTCTTTTGTACTCATCCACGACTGGAGGGGCCTCTCTGGCGCCCCCTCCGGCCAGAGGCTGGATGGGCTTCATGCTATAGCCATTCCCCAGGCTCCGCATGGATGAGCAGCAGCTGTCAAGCCAGGGCCCACACCAGTGATCCCACAGCAGCTCTCTTCCCTCCCCCTCCCGCTCCCTCGAGCATCCGGGCCAGTCATCTTGTCAGAATTCATCTCTCAGAGTCAAGCTTGGAGACGGCTGGGCTGTGTCCTGGGATCTGTGACTTGGTGAGAGAGGTGCTCATAAAAAGTGGTGGAGGAATCAGAAGGAAGCTGGCGGAGGAGGGCATCGGGCAGGCAAGGGACCGTCGTGTCAAGCTCTTCCCACGTGGGAGAGAGAAGGCGGTGGCCGGAGAGAGACTCAGGGTCCGGGGAGGATGTTGGGGTGGGAGAGGCCTGAGCAGGAGGCGGGGAAGGGGTCTGGGTTCATTTTCCCTGCACTCCTCTGGGGCCTCGCCCCCTTTTAGACTAAGGGGGTGGGTGCCTGTCCCAGAGGCAGACCTAGGAACAGGGGTGGGTCTGCATCTCTCTGTAGGTCTGGGGCTCCCTGACCGGGGATGCTGCCCAGTGCTGGGCCAGGCCTCGGGGTAAGGTCTCCCATTAGGAGGTCCTAGGGCCAACCCCAGGCCAGATGCGGAGGTTAGTGGGCAGGGTTACCAGGGTCAGCCTCGACTGCTGTGCAACCCACCCCGGCCCTGTCTCCCCTTCCTATGCCGAACAACCCCAGGGACCAGCTCTGACCTCTCGGAGCCAGCCCCTACCCTGGCCATGCCCGGGACAGAGCAAATGACACCACGCTTGGGGCTGGGTGTTCGCTTCTCTTTCCAAAAAGTACCAAACACACAGTCTGGGTGTGGCAGGGAGACAGCCAGGCTGGGGCATTACACACCCAGGGGGGCCTTGGAGGAGGCAGACAATTTAAGAATTGGTCTGAAAGTCAAAAGAGAGGACAGTTGGTTAGTGGGGTGAGCAGCAGAGAGGGAAGGAGGGGTAGGGACTATGGGGATCAGGCCTAGGCCCGGGGACTGGCCAGTGGGGTCAGACCTAGGCCCTCACAGCAGCCCTGTCTGGGGCCCGTTCCCTGGGGCTGGGGAAGGAGGACGCAGAGAGTGTGGGTGTCCACGCAGTGCTGGGCATGCTGCAGAGCTGAGACCTGAACTCAGAGGCAGTGGGGCCACGGGTCTTGGTCTCTCTGAACCTGTTCACTCATGTACAATGTGAGGACATTCGTCATCCCAGCACTGCCCCCTTCATGCGGTGGCTGTGAGGAGCCCAGGGCTCTGGACCACCCCGGGGCACTAGACACCAAGGTCCATCTTTTTTGCTCTGCCCCCGGGGCCCAGCACGGGGTAGACACTCAGGTAGCCCTTCAGTGAGTAAATAAGGCTGCATTGAAAGGGCCGGCACCGAACTGTGGGGAAACACGCAGGTGCCATGAGATCGCGGGACCGGCCCATGCCTGCCCCTGGGCCTGTGTGTGCACATGTGGCCTCTCGGTCTCAGAGCGAAGGCTGGATGCCTATGTTGGGGACAAGCTGCTCAGAGCCCTAACCAAGTTCAGGGGACACCCTGTACCCCATGGGCCCCGCCCAGAGCGCCGCAGGGGCTGTGGAGTGCTGGGGTGGACGGCTGGTGGGGCTGGTGGCTCAGACGTACTCTCTGGCTGCAGTCGAGGGGCCCGGCCGGTAGGGCTGGGGGCTGCTGTTGACTCTCTCAGGCTCTGGGCACGTGCAGCAAAGGAAGGAACCCCCGAGCATGGCCAGGCCGGCAGAGGCCCAGCCCACGAACAAGGCTGGGCCGAACTCGTACCTGCAAGGAGTAGGGAGGATGCCATCAGGTATGGCTGCCACCCGGGCACTCGGTGTCACCAGGGGCTGCCTGGCCTGGGCCCTGGCTGGGTCAGGCAGGTGTTGGGAGCTGAGACTGGGGCCTCACAGGGATGGGCTGGGATGAGCTCACTCTTCCTCCGTGGCCACCCCTGCAGGTTGACACTATACAGGGTGACCCCGACCCATGGGAGGCTGCTCCATGCAACCCGGGGCCCCTTCCTCGTCTGGCCTGTCCAGGGGTCGGGGAGGGCCTGCAGGTCCTGCTGGCAGAGCAGGGCAATCCCCGCTACCTCTCTCAGTCACGGTCTGACCCTTAGAGTCCCAGCCAGGGCTCCCACTGCCCTCTGAGAAGGGCAGACCCTCCACCTGGCACTCCAGGCTCTTCACGTCTGGGCCCTGTCCACCAGCCTCTCCAGTGCCCTGGGTCTGCCTGCATCTGTGCCTTTGCCTGAGGTGCCCCCTCCTGGAGCACCTCCTGTTCTGTGCCTCCTGTGCTCCGCCTTCAGGACCCAGCTAAGAAGCTACCCCCTCCAGGGGACTTTCCCAGGCCCCTCTGTGCTCCCCTGAATTGCACGGACTCTCACTAGGTGGCCATTCAGTACCACGCTTGTTCAAGCCATACCCCTGAGGTCTCATTTTTCTTCCCTCTCCACACCTCTGCCTCCTCCAGGGAGCACTCCCAACTGCTACAGCCCAGGCATCTTTCCTCACCCTCCCTCCACTCCCCACAACTCCTCCCCCTCTCCCCCACCACCCTGCTCTCCCCACCTGCTCAAGGCCCCTGGATGTCTGGGATTGAGGTTATCCCATTCTCTGCTCCTGGCAGAGCTGAGCGGTGAGACAGGGGCCCAGGTTCTCAGATCCCCCTTCAGCCCCCATGCCCTTGGCCTTAAGTGTCCTGACCCTTCAGCCTTTGAAAGATCCCTGACTTCCTCTTCACTGCCAGCCCCCAGGCCCCTGCCCTCTCCTCCGGACCTTTGCAATAGCACCTCCTGGTCTTGCCACGCTCCCACCATTCTTCACACCATAGCTGGAGGGACTGTCAGCTGCCTGAGGAACAAGCCCTTCTGGCTGCAAGACCCTCCGTGATCTGCCCAATCTCCTCTCCGGCCTCCCCCACCTGCTTCCCTCCCAGAGCGCCGGCTGCCTCCTGCAGAAAGAACACCAGCGGGGCTCAGTCCCTTACCTGCAAATCTCACTGAATCCTCACAACCTCGCCTCCTCGGTCCTAGCTCCCTTTATCAGGGAGGTAAGCTGGCCCAGGAAGATTAAGGAACCAGCCCGTTACATAGCAGCACGTGCAGAGCTGGGACTGAAGCCCAGAGCCAGGCATTAGCTCCAGGGTGTCCTCACAGGCACCCTATCCTTTGGAGGGCCCAGCCACAGAGAGCTTCTCAGTGACAGCACCTGTGCCCCCTCCATGTTCCCTGCAGGACGCAGGCCAGTGGCCCCAGAGGCAGTGGGAAGGGAGGCCCAGCCTGAGCCCGGGCCCAGGCCATGTATTGGCACTCACCTGGCATTGACAGGTGTGCTCGGGTTGAAGAACTCCTGGGTCACCAGGGTGGCATACCATGAGACTGCAGTCAAGGTGCAGAGGCCTGAGGACAGAGGAGCAGGTGCTCAGGTCTGCCCCCTGCTGGCCACAGGGTGGGCTACCTGTCAGGGGCACTCACCTGCCAAAAGGAAGAGGGCCCCCCCAGAGATGGCGATGCGGCCCTTGGCGATGGGGTTGCTGTCTCCGACCCGAGTGCACTTCATGCCGACGACACTGAGGATCATGGCCACGAAGCCCAGGAGCACAGCCACCACCATCAGGGCTCTTGCTGACTGGATGTGACCTGGGGGGCGGGGAAGTGGGTGGATGGGGAGCCCCAGATGGGAGGGTGGAGCAGGAGCTGGAAGCCGCTCTGGGACGGCCGTGGGCAGGAGTGAGGGTGTAGTAGAGGTGGGACAGGGTGGAGCTTCCCTGTATGAGCCGTCATTCCCTGTTCTCTCTGGTTCTCAGGCTCCGCTGTGGTGGCCAGGCAGCCCTCTCATTAGCCGCTCACCAGCTGGGACTCCCTTTGGGGCTACCTCCCCGCAAACAGCAGGGGCAGCTTCTCCTGAGGCCTCTCAGATTCAGCGAGAGGAGAAGCTGAGGGCCGCTGAGGCCCCGTTCAGCCCAGATGGCCCTGAGGCAGGGATGCCAGCCCACACGGGCCGTCGTGATTATTGCCACCTTCCCCTTTGCCCTTTGAGTCACCATGCAGCCATAGGCCTGCTGCCGGGTCAGTTCTGGGCTGGGGGCAGACGGCTGGTGGCTGGGCTCTGGCCTGTGGGCCCCAAGCCAGGGACAAAACTGCCGTGGTGCCTGCTTATGAGCCAACTTTTTAAGGCTCAATTCCAAACCCCAGGAGGAAGCAGGGAACAACTTGAGGGCTGGAGTACATGTGTATGTGTACATGTGTGTGCATGTGTGTGCAGATGTGTAGGTGTGTGTGTGCATGTGCATGTGGGTGTGCTTGCATGTGGATGATTTCCTAGCTGGCAGGCCAGCATGTGAGTGCACACCAGGTGTCTGCCTACAGAGCACGGGAAGGAGGGGAAGGGAGGGTCTTGCCAGGCACTCTGTCAGAGTTTTCCCTCTACACAGGAAGACGTAGGAACACAGAGCGGGAGGGCCAGTGGGGTTTTTCAAGGTTGCAGTGGCAGAGCTGGGAGCTGGACCCCCCTCGGCCAGAATCTAGACCCCGGCTCGCTGTGGGGCACCCAGCTGGCCTAGATTTTCAGCAAGTTCACAGAGGGGGGCGAGGGGGGGCGAGGGCTGGAGAGTGGAGCCCAGTGCAGGTGGTAGGCTGTGTGGAAGCTTGCTCGGGACCTCCTCCTCCCCACTCTGCACCCACCCTTCCCCCACCCCCACTCCCAGCCCAGCTGGCGTGAGGCCTACCTTCCAGGGCAAGCAGCGAGTCGTAGAGCTTGCACTGCACCTGCCCGGTGCTCTGGGAGGCACAGGACATCCAGAGCCCCTCGTAGAGGCCCACGGCGGTGATGATGGCGTCGCCGGCATAGGAGGACTGCTTCCACTGCGGGAGGGCCGTGCTGGCGATGATGCCCACCCAGCCGCCCAGGGCCAGGAAATAGCCCAGCAGCTGGAGGCCCGAGTTGGCCATGGCCCAGGGGAGGGGGCTGGGGGTCCCAGAGCTCAGGGCTGGGCCAGGGTCCCTGGGGGAGCCGGGGTCATGGCCAGGTGAGCCGAGCTGCGGGGCGGGGTGAGGTGCAGAGCGGTCAGAGGCCGAGGAGAGGTGGCAGCCAGCCGCTGCAGCAGCAAAGGCAGCGGCCGGGGCTCTAGAATGCAGGGGGAGGCCGAGGCGCTGGCATGGCCAGGGGCCCGCCCACAGCAGCCGCTAAGCCAGGGCAGGTCCCAGCACAGCTCTGCCCAACCCCCTGGGGGTGGGAGTTGGCTGTGGAGCAGGTGGGTGCTCCTGCCCCACCCCCAGGGATGGAGAAGGGAGGGACAGGGGGGAGTGACCCTGCTGTCCTCAGGGCCTTTCTGCCAGGAAAACCCCTTTAGGAGCCTGATGCCAGGGCCTAAAATTCTCCTAATTCCTACCGCGCTCCAGCCCCGAGGGCAATGAGTTGGCTCTTGGGTGGCGGAACTGACCCAGGGGCTTCTGTGCTCTCTGCCTGTGGGACAGAACAGAAACGAATCCCAATGTGCAGCAGGTAAGACTAGAGCAGCGGTTCTCAACTTTTCTAATGCCGCAACCCTTTAATTTAGTTCCTGATGTTGTGGTGATCCCCAACCATACTTCATAACTGTAATTTTGCTACAGTTATGAATTATAATGTAAATACCTGTGTTTTCAGATGGTCTTAGGCAACCCCTGTGAAAGTGTCGTTCGACCCCCAAAGAGGTCGCGACCCACCGGTTGAGAACCACTGACTTAGAGGAAGAGGCCAGGGAGAAGAACTTTTTGGGGAGGACTCTGAGGCAGATTTGGGGAGAGGGGCTGGGGAAGGGTGTTAGAGAGAGGGTGTCACGGGCACCTGGGGGCCGTGGGTTTAAAGCCAGGGGAGGCCAGACCAGGGAATATGACTGTGGAGTCTGTTTACGATGTGAGCGGGGCAGAGAGGGACCCATCAAGGCTGGGCCAGACCTGGCTGCTGGTCCGCAAGGGGCCTGGCAGGGAGGTAGGAGATAGCACCGGCTTCTGGCATCAGCCTGAAGGAAGGCAGACTGTTCAGCTCCTTAATCCCCTTCCGGCTGGCTGAGCAGCTCCTGCTGGGGCCCGAGGCGCTGTGCCCTGGCCCCCAGCTCCAGAGCAGCCTGGTGGGGAGGGAGCCGTGGCCTCTGCACATTCCTGGGGTTCAAGCTTCCCCCTCTGCCCACCCACCTTCCCCTCTCTCTCCCACCCCAGCCCCGCCCTCTGGAGCAGGAGAATATTTAACTCTCCTGGACCTCATTAGCAATCCCCTCACGTTCAGTAGAGTTCATTTGAGTTCGGTTGTGGGTACAGGGGGAATGTCACAGCCTCGCCCCCACTCCTGCCATCTCCCTCCCCCAGCCGCCCCCTCCATCTCCAGGGGCCACCCGGCTTTTGCTGGACTGAACTGGGTGAATGCAGGGTCCTGCTGTTGACCACCCCAGCTTTCTCCCCCCCAGCCCTGGCGTCCCCCTCCACAGGGACCCGTCCCCAGCCTGCATCCTTGCATTCTTCACGTGGCTATGCAAACGAGAGGGTGCCAGCCACTGCGCAGACAATGGCTGCCCTGTGTGTCCACCCAAGGCGTGGGCCCTGGTATGGCCTGGAGCCCCAGTCCTTGGGAGCTGGGGGAACAGCCAGCCCTCTGGAGGGTCAGGGG
Organism: Lasiurus borealis; assembly: GCA_004026805.1. Taxonomy (NCBI): domain Eukaryota; kingdom Metazoa; phylum Chordata; class Mammalia; order Chiroptera; family Vespertilionidae; genus Lasiurus; species Lasiurus borealis. The sequence continues at coordinate 32,736 of PVJN01010779.1, forward strand.
TGGGTGGGTGCTGTTTGGCCTGCAGTTTGGAACACTGGCCCCCTGTGGCCCTCCCTGCTGGGGACCAGAGCCACCTAGATCTGGGTACTTGGGAAGGCCTGGGGTCTCAGAAATCAAGCAGAAGGTCTAAGCCAGGGATGGGGAACGTCTGGCCCGAGGGCCATGGAAGGCTCCTGAACTCATTTGGTCTGGCCCTGCCAAGGCATTGGGGGTGAGTTAATTAAATATTTGACCAAATAGAGCAGGCTCATTTTCAAGTGCATACTTTTGTATGGCCTGCGAATGATGTTCTAAATACCCAAACGGCCTGGGTCAGAGAAAAGGTTCCCCACCCCAGGCAGGAGCAGTGGTAGAGAAGTCAGTGCTGAGTTCTGATTCCTCTTCCCCCACAGACAATGCCAGCACAGCCAGGGGGAGTGAGGACACTGCTGGAGCCCAGAGTGGACGTGCCTGGGCCCCCACTGAGCACCTGGCGCACTTTGCACTTTAGTACCAAGATCACCCAGAAACCCAGTGTCAGAGCCACTCAGGCCCCCAAGACCACGGCTGCCATCCCATCCGTTGCTGAGTGAGGGAGTTGAGAGCCAAAGAGGCTATGTGTGTGGCTGTGTCCAGGACCAAGGTCTCAGGTTCTGAGGCCTTAGAGCAATGGTTCTCAACCTTCCTAAGGTTGCATACAGTTCCTCATGTGGTGGCGACCCCGAACCATGAAATTTTGCTACTGTTATGCATCGTGATGTAAATATCTGCATTTTCTGATGGTCTTAGGCGACCCCTGTGAAAGGGTCATTCGACCCCCATAGGGGTCGCGACCCACATGTTGAGAACCGCTGCCTTAGAGGATATGTGCCTGAGCCTCCATCCTGACTCCCCCGGCACCTTGCTCACACTGGGACCAGAGACATCTATGATCCAGAATGACGCTCACACTCCTACCCCTACCCCCCAGCCTTCTGTCCATCTCTTCTCTTTGTTCTTTGAGGTCTTGAGTCTGTTCTATCTAAATGTCCCCATGGCCTTCCTCTGTTCTGGGGCGACTTCCACAACCAGTTGCAAATGACCACGGAGGCTGCTAAGCTGGTAATAAGCAAGCAAGGATTTATTGAGCTGGCCAGCCAGCGACAGCCGAGAGGGCACCACATGCAGGTGGAGTCCATACACTCACGACTGCGCTGTCTCAGGGGTATGCAGCCCCTTTTAAAGATCCAAACCGCATTGTTTTTCCTTGTTCTAAAATCCGCAAACAGCCACGGAGGGGGTCGATGTGTTTCAGTGGGCCTCGATGATTCCTTTTGACTGCTCCTTATCTCCCTACCACCCCCTGCTAGACGTTTGGAAGGTGGACCTATCTTGTGAAAGCAAATTGTAAAACTGAGCAAAGTTAATCATCTCTAAAGGTCGTCTTCAGTCTCAACTCCTGGAGCCACTGAGTCAACAGGGATCAGTCTCTGATGGTTCTGGTCCTCAGGCACAGGAGAATAAACTGTGATGTGGGATGGATTTGTGTGAGCTTCCAGGTCAAACAGCAGTCTTTACCTGAGATGAATGCTCTTAAGGTCCTATTTCACCCTCACCAATGTTCCGAGGCCTTTTTCCAGGTCCTGCAGTGGAGTTCCCTACCTGGCGGAGCTTCTCCACCCGGGCTCCTCCCATGCAGGGGCCTGCCCCACCCCAGCCCAGTGACTCCCAGGCGTGCAGGAGAGCACCCAGCTCCATTAAGAGCTAACTGGCAACTGCCCCGGGCGTCACACCTCACGGTTTAACAAGTGTTTTCACCTGCATTACAAGAGGTTTAGCGGGGAGCTTTTCCTCTGGCCCTGAAAGCTGTGTGGCAGTAGGAAGTCCCTTAGCTTCTCTGGGCCTGGTTCCTCATCGGAAAAGTAGCTCTAACACCTTTGCCCTGTCTGGTTCATGGCGGTATTTACAGAGATCAAACAATGGGTGGGAAGTGCTTTTGGAAAACACAATGTGCCCGAAAAATGTGGCCAGTGAGAGCTGTGTTCCCAGAGACTGCCTCCTGGCGGGGTCTCCCCTTCGTGCCCTCGTCCCGGGTGTGGGTGGACTGACTGTGGCCAAAGACCTACTGCCACGACCGCCTGGCAGAGCCTGACAGGGAGTGGGCGCCGAGTAGGTCTGGGCTGATCATGACCTGTTGGCTTGAGGATGACATGTTTTTGCTTCCCTCCCAGTGGAACGCAGGCGCCCTCCCCCGGGTCCTCTCCCGCCGACAGTCAGGAGGATCTGACTCAGTTGGTTGCCATCCAGCACATTCTCTGCAGCCACTACCTGAAACACTGGAGCTGGTCTTACAGCCCCCAACTCAGCCTGACTTCCCTGCCGAACCACAGGCTTGGAATGGAGAGGACTTGCCCCAGGCCCCACAGCTAGAAAGTGGTGCAGCAGCAATGCCTGTACCCCCTTTCCCCCACACTCCCTCTTTTTACTTCCCCCTCCCCTACAGCCATCCTGCCTGCCCAGCCAGGTCAGGCGCCCTGACCCCGGATCCCGGATCCGGGAATGCCCTGCATATTTCTACTCACAGCACTTGGTGTGTTGTTTGCCTCCTTCAGAGGACTGAGGACGGTGCGAACCTCATGGCCCTGTTACCAGCTCATCACTGTGCTCTCAATGCCTGTGCTGAGAGCTCTGCCAGCTGCTGGGTGCCAGAGACCACGGTCCGCGTCCACATCTCCCATGTTGGCTGAGCTGCCTCCACCCCCTCTAGTGCTCGCACGGTACGCTCTTCGCCCTGAGCAAACTCCCGCATGGCCGGCATGCCTTTGCGTGTGCATCACAAACATGGATGAAGCAATTGCAGACGCATCTCGCCCAGACCCTGCCAACATTTGGCCTTTCGTGATTCACTGAGTCTGCTGTCTCCATGTTGTTAGCATCCGTTGAAATGCTAAAGGTTAGCCGAAACCGGTTTGGCTCAGTGGATAGAGCATCGGCCTGTGGACTGAAGGGACCCAGGTTTGCTTCAAAGTCAAGGGCATGTACCTTGATTGCTGGCACATCCCCAGTAGGGGGCGTGCAGGAGGCAGCTCATTGATGTCTTTCATCGATGTTTCTAACTCTTTATCCCTCTCCTTTACTCTCTGTAAAAAAATAAATAAAATATATATTTAAACAAAAGAAATGGTAAAGGTTATCTCTGCCTTGATGTAGAAGCTGCTGGAAGACCAGAATCAGGCAGGTGTAGTTTTCTGTAATATTGGGAATTTACTATGTGCTAGGTATTGTGCCAATTGCCTTATGAGTATTCCCTTGTGAACATTCTTTTTAAATATTTTTATTTTTATTGATTTCAGAGAGGAAGGGAAGGGGAGTGAGAGATAGAAACATCAATTATGGGAGACAATCATTGATTGGCTGCCTCTTGCTCATCCCACACTGGGGATCGAGCCCGAAACCCAGGCATGTACCCTGACCTGGGAATTAAACCGTGATCTTCTGGTTCATAGGTCAACACTCAACCACTGAGCCACGCCAGCTGGGGTTCTCACAAACACTCTTGAACATCCTGGGAGGCCAGGACTGCAAGCCCAGGTGCCGGGGAGGAAGCGCACTAGATCACGCAGCGGCAAGGGGTGGAGGGAGTCTTGCCCACTCAGCACATGGTGAAGTCATGTTCTCCCCACTAGTGTGGTCCTCTCTCCACAGGGCAGCAACTCACTGAACAGGTCATGGGACTACAGGAACAGAGACCATCCCTACAGGTTAACTCACAGGAGCACACTCATAGGCGGTGCTTGTCTCCCAGCAACAACACAACCGTTCCTTCTCTGCACATGTCCCTCCAGCTCATCTCTTGGGCCCCACGGAGAGCCAGACTCCTGAGGAGAGCTCTCTATACCGCCTTCCCTTCTCACTTGGACGCACTCCAGCCCGTCTTCTCCACCCCACCTCTCCAATACATCTCTTGCCTCCTGACTGCCATGTCACCAGATCAAAGTGGGTTCTCTGTACCTCCGCGGGTGGGGCTCAGCCTCTCAGCAGCACCTGACAGCAGTTCCTTCCTCTTGAACCGCTCTCATCAGCTTGTCCCTCGGTCATCTGCTCCTGTCTCTGTTGGCTCCCAGTGTCTGAAGCCCCTGACACCTCTAGCCAGGCTCAGTCTTCTGACTCTCTACACTGACCTCAGTCTCCTGGCTTTGAAAACCATCCAGACGCTGATGATGTCTCCGTCACGCAGCCTCCTGCTATCCCTGAACTAGACTCAAATACAACAAATTCTCTATTTGGTATTTCCACTTGGATACCTAACAGGTTCCTCAAACTTCAGCATACTGTGTGCAGAACCAAACTCCTGGTTTCTACATCACCCTCCCTCCTGCAGCCTTAGGCCGGAATCCTCCTCAATGCTCCTTTTCCTCACCATTCAATCCATCAGCCACTCTCCCTGGCTCTAGGTGAGATCCAGCACCTGAGCTCTTTCACTGCTTCACCCCAGCCACACCAGCTTCACCTCCTCCGGGGCCACTGCAGCTGGGCTGCTCTCCCATCTCCACCCGCCTCCACAGCCCCATTCTTCCTGAGGCCTTTACAGGAAGTGCATACCAGCACTCTGCTCAAAACCCTCCAAAGGCTCAGGTCTCAATGCGTCAAAGCCCAAGCGCTTGGGAAGGCCAACACGGCCCCGAGATTCCGACTTCATGCTGCCCTCTTTGCCCACCCTGTGCTGCCCGGTGCCTCCTGGCCAATCCTCCCTCCTCAGGGCCCGAGTGCTTTCTTCTCTATCTCAAAGGATCTCTCTCTCTCTCTTTCTGTCTCTGTCTCTGTCTCTCTCTCTCTCTCTCACACACACACACACACACACACACACCTGTCTGCCTATTAAAAGATAAGCAGATGCCGAAACCGGTTTGGCTCAGTGGATAGAGAGTAGGCCTGCGGATTGAAAGGTCCCAGGTTCGATTCTGGTCAAGGGCATGTATCTCAGTTGCAGGCACATCCCCAGTCAGGGGTGTACTGGAGATAGCTGATCGATGTTTCTCTCTCATCAATGTTTCTAACTCTCTCTCCCTCTCCCTTCCTCTCTGTACAAAATCAATAATAATAATAAAAAAAAAAAGATAAGCAGAGGGCAGAGTCTTGTTTGGTTGCTACCATATTCCCAGGACTGTAGCAAGCCTAGGTTACTGTTGATTGGCACTGGGCTCTGTTCAATCAACAACCACTGGCTGAGTGAGTGAATGAGCACCGAGTGCAGGCTCCCAAACTCACTGCCTGCAGCCCAGGAGGGGGATGGACCGTGCCAGAGGGGCTGAGTCTCCAGTCCCTCTCCTCTGTCTCCTGAGGTGTGTGTTGTCCTGCACCCAGAGACCCTGTGGTACGGGACCGAGGCCAGGCGGCACAGCAGGACCCACATGGGGCCAGCGCGCCCCGGCACTGCTGACCACTGCTCCTCGCAGAGCAGGATTAACGATAATCCCTGCCATTCACCCAGCGCATTCCAGCTCACCAAGTGCTGCCGTACCTGGTACTGCATCTGGGCCACACAACTGCCCCCGCTGGGCAGAGGGAGGACCGAGGTTCCCAAGATAAGAGACGATTCCCAAATCCCCAAGGTTAAGTTCTGGCCTGAGCTGCGCAGGAAGTGGCTAAGCAGGGTACTGGGCCTGGCCTCTTCCCACTGTGCCTGTGTCCTGCCCAGAGCAATTTTTACCCAGTGCGGCCTCTCAGGCAGGTGGGCAAGTTTCTGTTCTCGGAACAAACTACTGAATAAAAAAACACGAATCATTTATTCTTTGGTTGTCTACACAGACACTTAAATACTGCATCACTGTCACACGACTGCCTGAGCGGGTACCCTGTGGTGGCTCTGAGCCTGCGTCCTGACCCTCAGCCATGTCGAGGGCAGCAGGCCATCCTGCCTTGTCCACTCCAAGAGCAGTAGCACCGTGCAGGCGGCTGTGAGCAGGTCCTTTCACGGGGCAGCAGATGTCAGTGCCCACTGCTCGGTGGCCCCCAGCGGCCAGCCAGTCCAGGCCCAGGCCAGAGTTTCCCACGGCGGGCCTCATCCCCAGTCCACAGTGAGCTGGACACGGTCAGAGCTCATCCTTCTGCCCTGACTCACTGCTGGAGACAGATGCCTCTGCAGTTTGGGGGTGCCCTTGCTGCGCTTCCTGGGGCTGCTCCAGGGGGAGGTCCATGTCTTCTGGGCTGAAGAGCATCTTTACCAGGTCATCGGCCTGTACTCTGTCCTGCAAGGACAAACCCCTGCTACTCAGGGAGGCCTTTGGACGAGGTACTCAGCACCGCTCAGGGGCCACTTCCTCAGTGGCCTCTGAGCTCAGCTCCTTCCCAACAGGTCCTGTTCTCTGGCACAGCCGGCTGAGGTGGTGCGCAAAGAGGAGCCAAGAACCAGGGTCATTCCCCATCGTCCCCGCTCCCTGGAGCCCCAGTACAAGTAGGGAAGAGGGCCAGGCAGGATGAGGCAGTGACCAGGATGGCACAGTGCACCTTCCATGTCTAAGCCATCGGCTAGGGGACTGGGAGAGGTGGAAGCAGAACAAGGGCCCCTCCGGGGAATTGCAGCATCAGCTGCCCTCACCCGCTCGCTGTGTCTGGCGTCCAAAGTGAACCACAGGGCGATGGCACAGCGCTGCCCCCTGGTGACGGCCTTCACTCCGTGTGGGTTTTCGGTGCCCGAGGAAAATCCCACGGCCCTTCCGCACTGGGGCTGCACCTCTGCCTGAAGGGGACAAGGGGAACAAAGGACAGACTGTGACCTGCCTTCAGAAGGGACACGGGGTCATCAGCGTCCATGCGTGTGGGCGGCTCCTCAGCCCAGCTTCCCAAAGACCAGGCTGAAGAGCAAAGGTGACCGAGGAGCGACCAGCAGCGCAAAGCCCTGGGTGGGGGAGGGGACGCTGCCACTAGAAGACCAGGTGGCCCTTCTGCCCTGCACTCTGAGGGTTTCTGTCTCTCAAGGATGGGGACCAGGACACACTCACCGTTACGGTCTTGGCATCCAGTTCAGTGAAATAAAAGTTTCCTCCATCGAAGTCTCCATTTAGGTAAAGAATGGCACTGGGAAAGGCAGACAGAATCTCAACACAGACTTTTCCTCCTCCCGCTCCCCAGACAACCCACAGGTCCAGTGCCTTCATCTCCACGTGCTCTCAACCAGCAGCTAGACGGGCCTTTCATAGGAAGAGAGCCTTCTAGAGCCTTCTTTGAAGCCTCACAAATGACTCCAACCTTCCCATCCCTATCTCCTTGCCCCAGAGAATCCTCCATGCCCTTCTCTGGGGGACTTCTGCACCAAGTCCACTCTTCCTGTCCTCATCACACTACACTGTAAAGATTTCCTTGTTGTCTTGCTTCCTATCCAGAGGGTCTGGGGACAAGGGACTGGACTCTGGGAACAGCTGATCCCAAACCTGTGTGTGTGTGTGTGTGTGTGTGTGTGTGTGTAACTGTTGGGGGAGGGGACAAAGAGCAGGGCACTGGGGGGCTCAGAGGGCGAGCTGGTACCTGTAGTCCCGGAAGGTGTAGGCAGGGGGCTCCTTGATGCACTCGAGGGCCTCGGCGTTCAGGATGCAGTTGTCCACGTGGACCGGGTGGCTACTGTCCTTCCTCTCAGCCTGTGTCTCTGGGACCCAAGTAACACATGCTAGTGCTGAGTGCCTCAGGAGATATCGCAGCTCTCCCACTGGCATTGGGGGTTGGGTGTGGGCGGGTCTTGAGAATACCCAGTGAACAAGCGGGTCTCCAGCTGAGCTGCATCAGCCCACGGGTCAGGACAGAATCACATGAGTGCCCAATATCATTGAGAATCACTGGCCTCACCAAACTCTTGTAGTTCCCCAGAATTTGGCTTCTGAGGACCTCACCAGCCTGATCTGATTGCTCCCCCTTAGCCTCACTCTACAGAATGGCATCTTTCTTAGTTCCCCCAACTGCCGGGTTGCTCACTGCTCCTTTGCACACCCTGTTCTCTCTGGCCTGAACAACCCTGTGCACTCCACTACTGCTATTCCTCCTGCACAACCATCATCACCTCCTCCAGAAAGCCCACCTGACTGCCCAGGAAGAAAGACTGTAACTGCCTCGGCTGTTATCACACTAGGCGGCCACTTATTTGGGTAGGTCCTCAGCATCCAGTCAGGGCCCGGGCTGAGCGAAGGCTGCGGGTGAAGGAAGCCCACCTTCGATGGCAGTGCGGCACACCAGGTGGGAGTAGGAGAAGTAGAGGGGCGTGTCCAGGCGGAAGTAGGACTCCATGACACGCCGCACTTTCTCCGTCACGTTGTAGTACAGGTGGGCACTCTGCAGAGGAACTTTCCCTTCCTGTCCCAGCTGCCAAGGAGACCAGTGTTAGCTGCCCTGAAAGCCCCTGGTGGGCCAACAGGGACCCGAGGCCCCAGGCTCCTTATCCCTATATCAAAGGTGCAGTCTCTCTGCTTCCCACGCACCACACCCCAACGTCTCCCGCTTTCCCTCGCCCTCATACTTCTCTTTAAGAATAATCTGGGCACAAGCGCGGGCCCCTGGTGTCAGCTGTTCTTCAGAAAGCACACAGCTTTGGAGATTGGTCTTACCTTGCTTGCCTCATTTTATTATTCTTGGTCTAACAGCCAAAATTCCAAAGTGAAACTCACGCAGCTTAATCTACCCTTTCTCCATGGCAGCTGGAATGTGGCCAGGCAGACATCTTTAACTTTTTCTACCACCATCCCCAGTTCCTGCCCCAAACCTGGCCTTTCCTCCCCCCTCCTCTCACGCTAGAACACTGAGCCCTGACTCTACCTTGAGGGCTTTGAAGACGGTGATGCCATAGAACTTTTCGTTGGGGGTGTGTGGGGAGGTTTGGCCCCGGTAGCCATCACCTGATGTTGCTGCTGCCTACAAGCCCAAAAACAGGGGAGTCAGCAAGGGCAGCTGACCACCTCTGCTCAGGCCCCAGCCTCGGGGGCACTGAGTCGGGGGAAGCTGGGCTCTGGGGAGAAGGTGTGGTCACTGGTCCCTCACGTTGGTCAGCCTCTGTAGCTCCCGGCACTCATCGTCAGAGATCATGCCATCCATCACTACCCGCTGGGAGCCATTCAGGACTTTGGAGTTCATGGCGAGGTGGATGCCTTCATAGAGCAGGGGGCCGCCTGCAAAGCAATGACAAGACTGAATCCAGCAGCCACTCTGTCCAGAGACTCCGGATACTGCTTCCTGGCAAACTAGGACCCTTCTCCCTCTTTCTGTTGAAATCCTTTGTATTTTCACATCAGATACTGCTTCCCTGTCCAGAACAGAAATTCCAGTTGTTTTCTGTTCACCAGAGAAATCTCTATTTGGTCACTTTCAAAGGTAGGGGGGTCCAAGGAGAGAACTTGGAGCTGGAAGACAGGAGATTCAACTCCTGGTCCTAGCTCTACTCCTGACCAGCTGCTGGCTCTTTAGGCCTTTACATTCCTAAAATGAGCTCCTGAATCAGGAAGACCTGGGTTTGACTCTTGCATTAATGAACTGTTTTTCACTGGCAGGTTACTTAACCTGAGTCTGAATTTTCTCATCCGTAAAGTGGCATCTACCTCATGTGATATCTGTTTGATATAAATAAAAATACAAAGTAAATCCTTAGCATAATACTTGGCACAAAGTATATGCTCCAAAGTTTAGCTACCATCGTTATCACCATTATTCATTTTAATATGAGAATCTTACAATCTGCCCAACACACCTCCTGGGGAATGAAGAGAATCAAGACAAATACCACTGAAAGCACTTAGAAAACAAAGGAAATCCAGACACATTCTTTTCACATGCCAGTCTTGTTAAATCACTTTTCGTAGAGCAAAAGCCAATGCTTCTCCTATTTCTTAGGAGTCTCTCTGTGCTGGGAACATACTAGAGACTCAATCCAACTCCATCTATTTACCGACTGCAGTGTGCTAGGCAAGGCAAGGGGTTAACTCCTGACGATAGCACCTGTTTCAACAATTACACAAATAACCAGCATAAGACAGACCTTGTGAAAATACAAAGGGTTTCAACAGAAAGAGGGAGAAGGGTACCAATTCGCCAGGGGAGGTTTTGCAGGATGTATCTGAGATGCCTCACAGGCAGAGATGAGAGGAAGTAACTTAGGAGGGATGGGCATGAACAAAGATTTGTGGGCAAAGAGGGCTCCAGGAACAGGAGCAGTCCAGCTGGGAGGGGAGAAGAACATATGGGTAAAGGTCAGAATCCCTGTGTTTGGAAGACTGATCTGACCCTGGTGTGGAAAAAGGCAAAGACAGACAGGAGGAGGGACGACAAGGGCAGACAGGCGGTGCTGGGCCTGAAGCAGGCTGCAGCAGTGGGAAAAGACAAAGGCTGGCTGAGAGGAGGAACAGAGCAGAGACATGGGTAGGCCTTCCTGGAGGGCTAGAGGGGATGGCCTTGGGGGGAAGGAGAGGAGAACCAGAGGACACCTGCAGCTGTTGAGGCTTGGGACAGGATGCATGGTAGACTTTGAGAGAAAACAGTTGGGAAATAGTGAAACAGGGTAAGTTTTGCACTATGAATACTTCCTAAACTAGTGTCACTGTGATAAAAGTCCAATTTCTTTCACAAAAGCCAATTCTCAGTGCCCTACCCAGGTGTAAGTCCTGTTGGCGAGTTAGGAGGGACACTGAGGCAAGGTGAGGCCTGGCCCATGATGGCTTAGATCCTAAGGCTGGCTCACCGTGAGCTAGGCACATCCGGGGCACATCCCACTAGTATGGGACAGCTGCTTTGCTGCCTCCACGACAGCCGCTGGGCCCTGAGCTCTGTCCTCTCACCTTCCCGGGTCAGCCTGCTCACATCCAGCGACTCCTTGGTCTTCTCTTCCACAAGCGTCTCAATCTCCTTCATCAGGTTTCCAATCTCCTGGGAGATTCGGGCGGCTGTTTCCCGTTCTGACCTGTGAGCACAGTTGTTCTGAGGACTGGATTCTGGGTCTGGCCCCGGCTCCCACCCCAACTTCCCAGACTGGACCTGCCCACCCCTTGCCGGGAGTTCACATCTGCCTGGGCTCAGAAGCCTCAGTGCTTCCTCAGACCGATCCAAGCATGCAGTTCTTCAAGGTCCTCACTTCTGTTTCTCTTGCAATCTCTTGGGAATCACCTCTTCTGGAGTCCATGAGTCCTAAGGACAGGCAGGTCAGGAAAAATGAATAGTTTAGGGTGACCTACTTAAGCTTCCAGGTCTTGATGCATAGAACAGGGTCTGCAGGAGAAGCCTTCTTATCACCTTTGTGGTCCCAGGAGATGAAGTGAGAGGTCTATAAACTCTAGTCTCCTCTGGCTAGCTGCCCAGAACTCCCCTTTGTCGTTTTCTGTCTCTCATCCATGGGTTTCAAGATCCCTTGTTTGGCTCACTCCCTGGAGTCACACAGCAGACTACTTCCCCCATCCCTGCCCCCCTCACACTTCCCCTTCTCCCCAGCTCCTGTGCCCTGGCTCACCGGATCAATAAAGGGAATTCCAAAAACATCATAAGCAAAGAAAAGCAGTTCTTTTTCCAGCAGGCTTCGCTGTCGGTACTCCTGGGCGCTCTGAAAAACAAAGTAGGAGAAAGTCCTGGAACTTGGCCCTGACCATTAACTCTCGGGGTACCCCCGGGTTTTCTACACCTCCCTCTCATGGTGAACCAAAGCTCCTCTCCGTTACTAGTGTGTCAGTTCCCCAGTCTGCGACCAAGTCTCACGGCTGTGCTCACAGGCTCCTCCTGCATGGCTCAGGAAGAACCTCTGAGGGCGGCATAACCAGGCTTCCCTTAAAGGGCAAAAGGCCCCTTTCCCCCCGAACCTCCCTTAATCTCCACGACAAAAAATCTGATGACTCTCTGGAGATGTGAAAATGCTTCTCAAAGGAGAGCTCCTTCTTGATTTATGCAGCTTAGTGCTCAGAAAGGAAACCTCAGGAAGTGAATAACTTGACAGTTACTCCCTGCATCCTTATAGCCACCTTTGAGATCGATACTACTATCCTCATTCTACAGATGGACACTGAGAAGCAGAGGGCATAGACGATTTGTTTTAGGGGACACTTTAGGAAACGGTAGAGCGGGAACCTGCATTCAAACCTTGGTCTTTCTAATCCTAAAGCCCATGTGCTTTTCATTACACCACTGCCTCCCCTCAGACTCGGGACAGACCATGCCCCTCCCTGGAGATGGGCAGCTGCAGCAAGAGCAGCGGGTCTGGCACCGGGCCTTCCCACAGGTGCTCACAATAGGTCTTACCCAGGGCAGGGAAACTAAGTACCTTCCGGGTCACATCTTTCCCTAGGTGCCCTGCTAGTCTCCAAGCAGCGGATGGAAGGAAAAGAAAAAGAAGACATTGTCAGTTGAAATAAAAGATGAGGGCAGTAAGGAAAACGTTAATGGTGTCAATGAGTCCTATACCATCTACTACTATATTTCCCCAAGAAGATGGGAATTTATTTCCTCCTACAGAATTCAAGTGACTGGCTTCCTTTATCAAGTGCTAGACACCTGCTAGATATGTTATCTAATCCTCCCAACAGTGGTCTGAGGCTGCTAGGGAGCAGATCGCCCTCCCCCCATTTATTCATTCCACACCAATCTGCCGTGTCAGGAACTGAGCCAGCACTGGGATAAAACTAGAAGACAGATTTCGCTCAGCACTACCAGCCATTCGCCACTGTGCAAGTTAACTCATCTCTTGGTGCCTACATGTCTTCATCTCTAAAGGGGAAAGAATAGCGCCTGCCTCACAGGATGGCAGTGATGATTAAGTGAGATGATGGGTGTAAGGCACCCAGCACAGTGTTTGGCTCAACAAATGCTCGTCACCTTTTTCCCAAAAGGGGAGTTCTAGTTAAAAATGGTAGTTTGACCATCTGAGCTTATTTTCCTCTCTACCCCAGACTCACTAATATGACCATAAAAGAAAGGGGAAAAAAAAAAGGAAGACAGAGACTAGAAGTGCCATCTCAAATCCAGATGGTCACCATCTAGTGGCCAAAGAGGACAACTGCAAGGTAACCCTTTCCCTGTGGGAGGGGATGGCCAGAGAAGGACTAGTATTTATATTGGAGATCTCAGGGTTCCAAAGCTAGGAAGAACCTTGGTCTTTTTCTTCAGGGTAGGCTGGTGACCCCACCCTCACCTTTGATTTGAGAATCAAAGGTAATAAAAGCCGTGAAAGAATTGTGTAAGCTATTAGACGCCACATGCATTTGAAAAGTGGCAATTTTCAATAGTGAGTGCCACAACCAGAAAGGGAAGGCTGCTACTACCACATCATCTACTTCCTTCTCCCAGTGACCAGAGGAAACATGAGCTATGGCTGGAGTCCCGCAGAGGAAAGCACCCCGTGTGTCCCTGAGTTAGGTGGACAGCATCGTGCATGTGTCTCCCAAGCTGGAACTTGCTGCCTAATTAGGTAGGAAGAGGAGGGAGGAGTGAAAACACGCCCCACATTCTGCCACCTACTCAGTTCCCCTCTTGTAGCCACTGCCTCACTCAGGCCTCTTGACTCCCCTCTGCGTCTCCACAATAGCTTCCAGCTGGTCTCCTGCTTCCAGCACTTTCCCATTCAGAGTCATTCACTGTCACGTCCTGTCAGGCTACTGCTTAAAACTACTATCTCATGTAATAGAGTCCAAGGTCCTGGTCGGGCACTCAAGACCCCTTAAAATCTGACCCTCCTTGGCCTCATCTCTGGTGATTCTCCATTATCATCTTTCATTAATTTGGGACAATTGTCCATGTTGTTTGCACATGCTGCTCTCTGTCTGAAAGGACCTTTCCTGCCTCGTTCACTGATTGTTTTGTTTGTTTTTTTAAATATTTTTAAATTGATGTCAGAGAGGAAGGGAGAGGGAGAAAAAGATAGAAACATCAATGATGAGAGAGAATCACTGACTGGCTGCCTCTTTGCATGCCCCCTACTGGGGATTGAGCCTGAAACCCAGGCATGTGCCCTTGACTGGAATTGAACCAGGGACCTTTCAGTCAGCAGGCTGACGCTCTATCTAGTGAGCCAAACCAGCCAGAGCTCACGGACTGAGTTTCTTTGTTATTTTTATTTATTATTATTTTTTAAATATGTTTTTATTGTTTTCAGAGAGGAAAGGAGAGGGAGAAGGAGAGAGAGACAGAAACATCAACAATGAGAGAGAATCATTGATCTGCTGCCTCCTGCATGCCCCCTACTGGGGATTGAGCCTGAAACCCCAGCATGTGCCCTTAACTGGAATTGAACCTGGGACCCTTCAGCCTATAGGCAGACGCTCTATCCACTGAGCCCAACCAGCCAGGGCTCACTGACTGAGTTTTTTAAAACCAAATGTCAACAGCGCTTTTGTGAAGCATTCCCTGACTCATCAGCTGACTGCTTTTCCTCCCTACTTCCACTAGAGCTTGTACTATTTACTATTGTATACACTAGAGTTCTACAAATTTTGGATTACATGTCTTTCTGTACCATCTGGCCTAAGGTGTGTTTTAGATGGCACTGAAAAAGACATGAGAACAATATATTTATAACTAAAAGAACTCCAGAGAATCAATAGCCATGAAAAGAAACATCAGCCTTCCTCTCACCCCTAACCTGTAGGCCCATGCCTCAGGGGTAATCCTGATGAACAGTTTTTATCCATCTGTATATAAAGATTATAATTTAAAATTTAAAGCATATACATGTATTTTAAAAAAGACAAATAGGATTTAATATATTTATTTTATTTTATTTATTTTAGATATTTAATTTTTATTCTTTACTTAAAATCATTATCATGGAAATAATTTCATATTGTGCACAGCAATCTGCTCTTGTAGGTCACTAAATGAGTGTGTCATAATTCATTTAATCAGTCTCCAAATTGATGGTAGTTAGCCTGCTTCCAGCTTTTGCATTTAGCCTACTTCCAGCTTTTGCATTTGCATTTGTTCTGGTGCACATCTGTGCATATTTAGCTTTGCATGCCTGTTCAGTACAGCTGCAAAGTAATTCTCTGCAGTCCTATTGCCAGTTAAATGAATAGTCCAATTTACAGTCCCATCAACAGTGCAGGAGTGTGCCTGCTTTCTCATCCCCTATATTTCTCCAATATATTTGCTGTATAAATAACCAGTGGCCTGTAGAGTAACTGTAGCTATTTACTCTTTTTTGACGAAGTGAAAATCTGGTCCAAAGTTACAGCCATTTTTACACACACTGTAGATGGGGTGGGAGAGGCCAGCAGAACACAGGTGATTGAAAGCCATGGTGATTAGACACCCGTTTCAGGAGGTAGCTGAGTTTGGAGGTGAAGAAACTGGCCACCTGCTACATGTGTTTCAGCACAATACCGCCGTGATGCTACCCATCCACACAATTATTTGTACACATTTGTCAGCTCACTATCTCATTTGACCCTCATACTCATAATCCCATTTTGAACCTGGGAATTTAACCTGGGACCCTTCAGTCTGCAGACCGACGCTCTATTTATTTCATTTGATCCTCTGGGGCAATGCAGAGTGCCTATGATCTTCATGATGTGCTGAAGATCACGTGGCTAGTAAGTGGAGGAGCGAGGATTTGAGTACAGACTAGTGATTTCAAATCCACCTAATTGGCCCTTGCTGGTTTGGCTCAGTGGATAAAGCATTGGCGTGCAGACTGAAGGGTTCCATGTTCGATTCTGGTCAAGGGCACATGCTTGGGTTGTGAGCTGGATCCCCAATGGGGGGCAAGCAGAAGGCATCTGGTCAATGATTCTCTCTCCTCATTGAGGTTTCAATCTCTCTCTCCTTCTCCCTTCCTCTCTGAAATCAATAAAAATATATTTTAAAAAACCCAACCATCTCTTTGCTCTGGGTTAAGGAAGGAAAAGTTCCAAGTTCTGTACAAGGTATATACACAAATATCAAGGTTTATAGTATCAAATTCAGTAATTAAAAAACAGCAATTTTTTGGGGTTTTGAATTCACTGCAGGGAGTTTAGAAAACATAAATAAGCAAAATACAAAAACCACCCATAATCTTACTACCCAGAAATAACCACTGCTAACATTTCAGTGCATTTCATTCTGGTCATTGCATTACATAGATTTTTCTCCTTGTTCTGGAGAGAGATGGAAAATAATGCCAAAAGAGGGAGAGTTCATACAATGGCAGAAAGAAGGGATGGGGAGGAAAATGAAGACAGAAAGTTTGTGAGTAAAAAAAGAGCATGATGTTAAAAATGATAACTCTTGGCCAAGTGGTATCAAGTCTCAAAGTAGGGGGTGCCAAATAGGGGAAAGGCGTACTGCTTTGCAGTTCTGCTTTTCTTTGACAACTCAGAGAACATGCATCTGGGCCCAGATCATGCCAATTAATTATGCTAGCTTTCCTTTAGGAAGCTTCTCCATGCTTCCTCTGCTCCCTTATTCTCTCAGTGACAAGCGCTCAGGGCACTCCCAGCCCCCCCAGCCCTCCTGTCCCCACCATGCATAAGCAGTGCCAGCTCCCCTCCTCCACCCCACTTTGCCCTCTGGTCTGGATTCAGCTGGAACGTTTCTTACCTCTCGGGGGCCAATGGATCTGGCTTGCTCTTCTCCAAGCATGGCAGTATAGTAGGCCAGATTCTGGTTCATCACCTCATCGTTGGGGAAGAAGAGGAGATAGGTCTTCGCACATTCAATAGCCTGTGTGTAATTCCCAACTGCAAAGGGAAAGACAAGTGGCTGAGAAAGGTCTAATTCTGGGTGCCAGGAACTACCAGTGTGCATTCTCAGCACAGATGTGGGGGGAGACACAGAAGAATAATGAAACAAAAGAATTTGAATCCTCTGTGTACCCACATTTAAAAAAAATTCACAAGTAATTTAAATGCTTGTTCAAATACTCTTTTTCAAATTAGACCAATTTCAGGAATATTCCTGTCTTCCTACCTTCTTTTCCCTTTTCAGAAGAGAGGGGAAGATTATAATAGCATATTGCCTCTTTGTTGGTATGGGTTAGTTTATAGTTAAACTATGAACATCATATACTCATGAATATGCTATAATGTTTAGCACATAGTAGGAATTCAGTAAAGATCTGCTGACTTGTTTTTCTGGATATTGATAGACACACACACACACACACACATGATCACCTACCTGCCCCAGAGCATCAGTGCTATACAAGGCTGAGGCTGAGAAATGTCCTATGAGCTGGTTTAAATGTTCTATGAGCTCGTTGTCCTAGCTTTGCTATAACAATTCAGTTGCAAAATTAGATTATAAGTGTCATAGAAGGGATGAAAGGGAGTCCTAGAGCCTCCCTCTCCCAGCTGGTATGGGCTTCCTTGGCTGTGGCTTGTGACAAAGCACCTGGGTATCACCTGGCAGGGTGTCTTCCAGAGCCACAGAGAGAAGCCAAATGAGTTGAAGCACAGCAAATACAAGCCCTGCCTGCCTTGCTTTCGGCTTCTGATTTAAAAGCAGCAAAGAGGAAAGTCGATCTTACTGTTATAGTAGGCAAACTGCAGATAATTATAATGCGACGGGAGGAAGTCTTCGAAGGGCTTCTCTCGACTTGGGTGGGAAGCCAGTTCCGTGACACAGTTCTGCTTGCAGCTGAGGACCTGGATGTAATGATCTGAAAAGAATCAAAGAGGGGGAATAAGGTCAATCTTCAGGTTTCAAATTCCAGTTAAGATGAACAAATTCAAGTGGGAGCAAATGTCAGTCTGATTCCCAGATGTAAGACATTTAGAAATGAGATTAAAGATGCTGTGTGTGTGTTATCACGACACTGTGCTTGGAGCTGAGGTGGGGTTGAGGGCTGGGCTCTGAGCAGCGCACCTGTGATGGCCTGGAAGAGGTCAGCGTTGTACTCCAGGTAGTTGTAGCCGTCATAGTCGTAGGGTCCTTCGCAGAGGGCCCGGCACTCCTCCTCCGCCACAAAGTACTGCTGCAGCGCCGCCTCTAGGTGAGGCACGGCTTCCTGCGGTTGCTCCTCTGAGTAGAGTCGCACCCCCAGTCGGAACTGGTCCTACTGGGAGGAAGCGGTACTCAAATGCAGGCCAGATAGCCCTCTCTCTTACCCCCTCCCCTCATCTTCATGAGGGTCCTCATTTCTTACTCATCTCAGGCTACGAATGGAAAGGGTGACCGCCATATAATGAAGACCTTTTGTGAATGGTCTTGACTTGCTTCATTTGAAATTTAAAAGCATTTAACTAGATACAGATGAAAGATGTGGGAGTTCGTTGTCATTTGTTTCACTTTTCTCGTGGGCTAAAGTTTTCAAAATAAAAGTTTAATGATAAAAAAATGAATTCTTAAATGTTAGAATGTGGTCTGTGGCAATGACAGCAATGTTCCCAGCATTGAGGGACCTGGGCACGGCAAGCAGTTAATTGCAGACTCTGCTTTTGCTGTCTGTGGGACACAGCTCCCATTCCTGTGGACAACAACCATTTTCACTTGTCACAGAATCACTCAAAAAACAACCCCAGACCTGTGTGTAGGTGTATAATCTAAAACTGTGTATGGCTGTATAATGTACTAGGTATGTGCAGTTTATTTTTAAAAGCAAAACCTACATAATAAAAAAAAATTGTGACTAGTAGATTAAGACAATCTTTGCGTGAGATGGACTATCATACAGCCATTAAAACTGTGTTTTACAAGAAAATTTGAAGACATGAGGAAAGGCTCATGATACAATGTTAGTTCAAAAAGGACGATGAAAAACACACACAGAATATGACATCAAATTATGCTTTAAAATCACATACAGAAGACTTAAAATATAGGCCAAAATATCAACTACTGGTTTTCCTAAGGTGGCAGTATTATAAATGATTACTTTCTGTTTGATACTTCACTGCAATTTTCTAATGGTATACAACAAACATACATTACTTCTGCAATCAGAAAACAACCCCAGTAAGTATCGCTGTAATAAAAAGAAAGGAGGAGACAAAGTTGTTCACCATATGAGGTCTGGCCTCAAGATCCTTGAAGTCAGCTTCCGTCACTCCAGACATGGTCTGGTAATAGTCTAGGTTCTGCCGCATCTCCATGTGCTCAGGATTGCCCACGAAGAAGGTGTGCGCTGCTGCCACGGCTTTCTCTAACTTGTTTATCTAAGAAGGAAGCACAAGAGCATGTTTCTCATATCCAAACCCTGAAGGTCTGTGTCCACATGTGCAGTCCGTAGTAAACAGGAAATCTCAGCCTTCCTGAGCCTTCCATTCAGTGTGCCCCCGCCCCGTCTGCCCCAGAAAACACCTATGGCAGGAACTATATACCAGAGATTAGAAGTACCAGGCCCTGGGCAGATTCTCAGTTATTTCCCAAATCAGGATTAGGGGCTCCCCAAATTACAGGAGGTAATGCTTCAAGAGCGTAAACATTCTATTTTAAACCAAGGGCATATTGTAGAAGGAACACTATAGAAGAATGACTGCCCGGATAATGTATTCTTAAAATTTAGATGTACTGAGCTAAAGAAAATTCAAGGCTTTAAGAATTTATTTAAGGTTAGAGGAGAATGAGCAGTTAACAACAGACCACGTCTAAGAAAGAATGTGCTTAGAAAAAGTGTCTAGTTTGTTTTATTAATCTTCACCTGAAGATATTTTTCCATTGATTTTTCTTTTTTTTTTAAGAGAGAGAAAACAGAGAAACATCGATGTGAGAGAGGCACACACATTGATGTGAGAGAAACACGTCAACTGGTTGCCTCCAGCAGACCCTGATCCGGGGCCAGGGATGCAGTCTGCAACCTGCAAATGAGCCACGTGCCCTTGACCAGAATCAAACCCCAGGGTTTCATAGACCCTGCAGTTCAAGGACCAATGCTCTATTCATCCATGAGCCAAAATGCCCAGGGCAAAAAAGTGTGGGGGTTTTTTTGTTTTGTTTTTTTCCATTCAAGAAAAAGATGGGTGGCTGGAAAATACTAAGGTCCTCTATAACAAGTATGTCAAACTCGCAGCCCATGGGCCCCATGCAGCCTACAACAAATATTTTTGCAGCACAGCCAATATAATGGTCTGTAAGAAATGTTTTAATAACAATTTCCTAACTTAATTTTAAAAATATATATTTTATTAATTTTTTTACAGAGAGGAAGGAAGAGGAATGGAGAGTTAGAAACATCAATGAGAGAAACATCCATCAGCCGCCTTCTGCACGCCCTCTACTGGGGATGTGCCCGCAACCAAGATACATGCGACCAGGACCCTTCAGTCTGCAGGCCAACACTCTATCCACTGAGCCAAACCAGCTTTGGCTCGTAACTTACTTCTTACAATATCCTGTTATACATAATCCTATATAATAAAAGGGTAATATGCAAATTGACCCTAATGGCTGAGGATCAGGAACAAGTCACTATGACGGGCACTGACCACCAGGGGGCAGATGCTCAATACAGGAGGTGCCCTTGGTGGTCGGTGTGCTCCCACAGGGGAGCTCTGCTCAACCACAAGCCAGGCTGACCGCTGGGAGCGCAGCAGTGGTGGTGGGAGCCTCTCCCGCCTCCTCCACAGTGCTAAGGATGTCTGACTGCGGCTTAAGCCGAGTCCCCCAGGAAGCAGGCCTAAGCTGGCAGGTGGACATCCCCTGAGGGCTCCAGGGCTGCCAGAGGGATGTCTGACTGCCAGCGTAGACCTGATCCTCTGGGGAGCAGGTCTAAACTGGCAGGTGGACCTCCCCCAAGGGGTCTTATACTGTGAGAGGGCGTAGGCTGGGGTTAGGGACCCTCCCCAAGTACACGAATTTTCATGCACCAGGCCTCTAGATATTAATTAATACAATGTTCGCTCACGACTGATTACTATAATTGTGTTGCATTCATTTCCCTTACGCACCTTATGCACAGGCACCCCATTTCTCTCCAATAATACTAGCAGCGAATATTTTAGCAGCTGATTGCCATGTCATTAGTCTTGCACTGACTTGTTTGGTGTGCGCAACAGGAAATATTTCGCTTTTGGAGAACAAGAAAAATAGGTTTATTTGTGTTACAATTATTAATTTGTGTAGTTATTCAGTGTCTGGTAAATTAACGTTCAAGAAAAAAATTTTTTATTAAAATGCCTATTACTTTATTAAAATTTTTATTACTCATTTATTTCAGCCCTTTGTATTCAGCATGTCTCCATCAAAACAAACCTACGTTTCTATGAAAATTGAAGCTTTTGTTTTTTTGCGGCCCACATAAATTTAAACCTTGCTAATTTGGCCCATGTTAGCCTTTGAGTTTGACATGCTTGCTCTACAACATCCAGACATGGCATCTTCAGACTCAAAATCCAGGACTCATGAGGTTATACAAATATCTGAGGGGAGAGAGGGCAGGGATGTGCTACAAGCCACAATAATGGCCACAGCAATGGGTTCCAGCATATCAAAGTTACACAGGTTCATATGTAGACTCCAACTAAATTACTGATGATTTAATGATTGATTAATGGGCAAATGAATTAAAAAATGCAAAGTATTTAAAATAGAGCCTGTAACATAGTTGTGACCCCAGGTCGATAATCCCCATCTCTGGACCTCAGTTCCCTTAATTATAAAATCATAAATTCTCTTAAGTCCTTTCCTTTTGTGGATTTATCCTCTCACCCATCTTTCAGCATTGCTCTTGCTTTCTCTGTTCTCCCCCATCTCCTCACTCCACCACCCACAACCCTTCAGTTTTCTCCCTCAGGTGAACTGCACTCAGCCCCCAGAGGTTTGCCCTGCCATCCCTTTCTCCTTCTTCCAAGGCCTATTCCACATGGCTTCCAGGATTACATTCTAAAGCCCACTTCTGATGCTGGCTCCCTGAAGCCCACAGAATTCTCCTCCCAGTCTGGCCTCATCTACCTGGAAAAGGGTGCTCTCCTCCAGCAATATCTAGAATCAGCTTCAAATGTCACCTCTTTTTTTCCAGCCTCTATAATTTCTCTGAGACAAAGCTACATCTCCCTCCTCTGTGCTCCCACAGCCCTACGTACATATCATTTTAGTAACCCTCATTATAGTGACTCTGAACAGCAACGCGCGACAAACAAAAAAACCACAAAGTCAAGCATTTTAGTTACTTGCACAAGAACTGGAATGTAGTAGGTATTCAATAAATGTGGGTCAAAGACTTTTAAAAAGAGCCGTGAAGCGATACGACTAAAGATAGCCCAACTGTTTTGCTTTCAAACCCAGTACTCTTCTGAGTAATCTGGAGGAATGGAGCAGAACTGTGTACACAAAATATTTGCAGAGAGGTGGAAATCTGAGGTTCCAAAGGTTTCCCAAGTCTCTCTTTAGGTTGAATTGAAAAGTCTAGCCAACTATGGACGTGACAGATTACGAAGCACAGCTCCTTCTTTCCTCAGCCAATAAAACGGGGCTAATAAGTAGTTACCTACCTTACAGGACATTGCCAGGATCTGGGCAAATGAAGTAATAAACGCAAAACCTTTTAAATAGTGCTGAAAAGTATGTGCTGGCTGCTATCATCATCATCATCATCATCATCATCATCAAGCAAGCCAGGAGCGCACCAAACCCATGTTATACTTGGGACTTAAGGCACTCTGGAACTCTTAAAATTACTCATTCCTTTGGAAACCTGACAGCTAGCCAGAGGGTCCCCCACAGGGCGGGGCCGGACAGCCCCTACTGGCGACGTGGCAACCTCAGGTCTTGAGAGAAGAAAGCTGTGGCACTCGGGCAGCAGGAAAAGCATCACGGAGAAACGAGCCGGAAGGAAGGAAGACAGTGCAAGGAAGGTCCGGGCTTCCCGCTAGGACCGCTACAATGAGATCGGGATGAGAAACTCAAGCTGCCCCTTTAGTTCCCTTTTAGGAAGCCTTGTCGGGGAAACACGGGCCACGTTTTGGTGGGTGGGGTGCGCCCTCACCCCAGGCTGGACCCTTGGGGCTACCACCATCTGATTATGCGAAGCGGGCCAGGCAGGTCTCCCCGCAGGGTCCTTGCTCCTCCCTGGGTCCGAGGGGAGCTCCCGGGCCGAGACCTCCTTCCCTCCCCGCGGATACTTCCCGGCCTCCCCTCTCCACCCTCCTGCCAAGGTCCCCCCACCCCCCGGGTCGCCTTCCCCTCTGCCCCAGCAGGACCCCGGCCAGCGGGCAGGTCTGCACCTTGAAGTAGGCGACCTGCAGGTAGTTGTAGGGGCTCCGCTTGTGGAACTCCAACTCGAGCTCCTCGCTGAGCGAGTGGGCGCCCGGCGGTCCCAGGCAGCGGCGCAGGCAGGCGGCGCGGCGCAGCAGGCC
>PVJN01010780.1:0-54163 GCA_004026805.1 Lasiurus borealis
GGGGGGGACGGGGTTGGGGTGCCCAAGTCCGTCCCCGCTCTGGTCCCTGCTTTTCTCCGCATTTTGATCCTCGGACATCACACGGGGGGCCGTTCGGTGACAAGAGGTGGGTGACAAACGGCGCAGCCCCTCGCAAGCCCCGTGACAGACTCATCATTATGCCCTCGCCCAAGCCGTGACCCCTGACATGTCCATGGCGCACGGGCGGGTGTCACCACGGCTATTTCTGGTCAGTAGGTGACAGACGGGACCAGAAGGCAAACAAGGCCGGGCCTGGCCCCACACAGACACACACCTGCGCGAAGAGAGCCGAGGAAAGGAAGCCAACCCACATGCAAACAGGGATAAAAATATTTCCGCACTCTTTGCGCTCCGGCTGAACAGCGGGCGGGGAGAGGGAGAGGGAGGGTCATTCGGGGCCTGTCAGCGCCGAAGGATGATTCATGTGACCATTTTGTCTTAATTACTCAGCGCGCGCGCCGCCGCCGTCGCTGTTTATCCAGGAGCCGCCGATACATCAGTGTCCTCTGATGGAGAAGGTGATCGCCGTGAGGATGGTGATGGCCAGGATGACGGCCAGCACGACGACCAGCACGCGGTTCTGGATGATCCTACGAGACAGCAAAGGAGAGAGAGAGACTCAGGGGATCGATCGGAGAGCATTTTCCCACAAGATCAAGTTGGCTAATCAAAGGGGGGCCTTATAGGCCGGGGCGGCGACACTGCAGTGAGTGTGTGTGTGTGGCCACACGGCTTTCTGGTTCTGCAAAGGCTCCACTGGGAAACGGACGACTCCACAGCGACTGTCACGCTGCACCTGGACACACGCTGCCACCTGAAGGGCTTTCTGGGTGTGCAGTGCCAGGTGGCATCTCTAAGGGGTCGAGGGCCCGTGAGAGCATATCTCTCTCTCTCTCTCTCTCTCTCTCTCTCTCTCTCTCTCTCTCTCTCTTTAAAAAATATATTTTATTGATTTGTTACAGAGAGGAAGAGGGATAGAGAGTTAGAAACATCGAGGGGAGAGAAACATTGATCAGCTGCCTCCTGCACGCCTCCTACTGGGGATGTGCCCGCAACCAAGGTACATGCCCTTGACTGGAATCAAACCTGGGACCCTTCAGTCTGCAGGAGGACGCTCTATCCACTGAGCCAAACCGGTTAGGGCAGAGCATCTCTTTTTAATTGAACATGGGGACGAGCCTCATTTTTTTTTTTTTTTTTTTTGCAGTGTTTCCGAGAAGGTGATAGACTCTCAGGTCCTTCCCTGCCCAGAAACCCCTGGGAAAAGGCAAAGAGAGGCTCAGGACGAAAAGGACAGGAACAAGAAGCAAGTGTCAAACTCGCCGTTCGGGCTGTGAAACTGTCGCCTGTCCCTGGGGCTCTGTGACGCCAAGAGGGAACATTCCATGTGCCCCCCAGCGAAAAGGGGTGGAGTGAGAAGCAGCACCAAGTACCCGGCGGCCTCGGGGGTGTGGGTTGGGGGCCCCTCCTCTCTGGGACTCCAACCCCCTCTGCTCGGGCTCTGCCACATGCTCATGGGGAACAGGGAACGGAGGGCAATCGGAGCGGGGGCACGGGCTGCAGGGAGCTGCCGAGAGGTGTTTCATCATTCGCCACCTCGTTCTGAGAAAAGAGGTCGCACATCAGAGCGCTTTGTGGGGACTTTCAAAGGGAACCGGGGTCAAAGAGCCTCGCCCACGCTCACCCCCACAGAAACCACCACCCGAAAATAGAGAAATAGAGACAGAGGCCTCGGCAGTCTAGCTGGCTGTCCGCGCCGCACGGACGCCACAGCAAACCCCATCCGTCCGTCCTCCAAATAGGAAGCACCAAGAGGTCTGCTGTCTCAGGGTAGACACAGATCACCGGACTGGGCGCCCATGGGTGGGACCGGCCAGGCCCCCCAGTTTAGCAGAGGCCCCCGCCCTCCTCCTTCCCGTCTCCCGGGAGCAATCTTGGCGGGACGGCGGCAGCCTTTTCTTTCTTGGCGGGATGACGACCCCCCTGTGGTGGCAGCCGGACTCCTCCTTGCCCACCCCCTCCCAGCCCGAACCGAAATGGATGGCTAGAGATCGTCCCATCAGACAGGCCCGCTCTCTTTTGCCCCCTGGAAGGGCCAGCTCCCGCTCCTCCTGACAGGTTACAAAATGATCACATTTGCTGACACGTCTTCCGCAAAACTGCTTTAGTGCCTGTGTCCACTTTTCCTGGAAGGAGATGAATGACCGGCCCGGTCCTCATTCATCACGTCCGGCGCGGCTCAGATCTGTCTCGTTTATTTCTCCCCTTCCCCACTAGAAAGGCTGCGCCCCGGCATTAATTCTTGTGCGATGACAGCTAATTCAGACTTCACAGGCCGTGTGTACTCGGGAGGGAGGGAAGATTCTCCGCCCCCAAAGTAAATAAGGACACGACTTCGCGGCTGGTTATGGTGGCGGCGCTAATTGTGAACCCTGATCGGTGCCGAGTTGGTAGCTTCATTTAAAACCCAAATTGATTCCCCCCGCCCCCCACTTTTTCTCTGGAAGGGGCAGGAGCCTTCAAGAACAGTCCCTTACACATCCTGTTTGCCCAAGTCACTGTCACAATCTCTGTTTACCACAGTCGCCCGCGCCGGACTTGCAAAGGAAATCAGCCAAATGGAAACTCAGCAGTGAAACAGATGAAAAGCACGAGGAGTCTTTAAAGCTCTCCTGTAAGCACTATTCAGCCATGTCTCCTGGTTGACAGCCATTTTATTTGTGGGTGGAGGGCCCCAAGGCACCCGCGATGCTCATTTGTAAGGGATGAACTGTGGGTGTTACTTGTTGAGTCTGAGGCGCGGTTAAGAAAAACAAATGCACAGGAATCTAAACTCTCAGCTCTTCTCCAGCCTCCTCATCTCAAACTGGAGTGCACTTCATCCCTCACAGCTTCTCGGACCTGTAGTTCACTCAACAGACACCCCATCCCAAGGCGGGAGACCTTGGGTCACGGACCATCAGAAAGATCGGGCCGAAACCGGTTTGTCTCAGTGGATAGAGCGTTGGCCTGTGGACTGAAAGGTCCCAGGTTCGATTCCGGTCAAGGGCATGTATCTTGGTTGCGGGCGCATCCCCGGTGGAAGGGCGTGCAGGAGGCGGGTGATCTATGTCTCTCTCTCATTGATGTTTCTAACTCTCTATCCCTCTTCCTTCCTCTCTGTGAAAAAATCAATAAAATACCTTTAAAAAAGAAAGAAATAAAGAAAGAAAGAAAGAAAGAAAGAAAGAAAGAAAGGTCGAATTGCCCACTCCCTCCTCAGTGGGTCCACAGTCTACCTCTCCAGCCCCAGCGCGTGGCACAGACACTGACACAGAACTGTCCCAAGGATGCTAACGAATGAGCGCGGCCTTACAAGTGCCAACCTTCCATTCAAGGGAGAAAGAAGATCCATGCAGATTTAATTTGCAGGAGAACCTCAGGGAGTCTGCGTAGAAAAGGCTGAAGTTAAAGGTGAAGTCCCCCAAAGATGGAGTTTGAGACCATCATGCATCCTCAGAGCACGGCTGGGTTAGTCTCCCCTGCGAAGCTAGGAGAAGGCTGGTCCTCATGGAAATGTGGCGGGTGTGGGCGGTGAGAGAGGGGGGTTGTGGAAAAAGGGGGCGGTGGGAGAGGTCGGCAGGTGAGACCATTTGCTTTCAAACCAAAGGCCGGCCAGCCCATCAACCCAGCTTGGGATCTCAAAAGTGCTGGGCAGAGACAGCACCTCTCGGGGGGGTCCAGAAAAATGAGCGGGTGGGCCCTTAAGTCAACAGGACTGAACCGGTCTCTGGGGGGAGGGAGGACAAAGGCCGCCATTGCCGGCCCCTTCTGGGAGGAGGCCTGACAAGCCAGGGGCTGCTGGCAGGTATCGCTGTGGGCAGAGCGGAGAGGCAGGCGGAGCATCTGAAAAACAGCCAGGAAGAGGGGTTCCCAGCTGGGAGCCAGAGAAGAAAGTTTGGGGAAGCCCAGAGTATATTCTTTCTTCACTTTAGGGGCAGAGGGGCGGCGGGTGGGACCTATGTCCAACTAGGTATGCGGGCAAGCAGCCTTAATCTCCCTTTTGCAAATGCAAAGTGTGTTTACCCGGTAAATAATTTAAGAAAAAATATACACTTGAAAGAAGACATCCATTGAACCAGCCAGGCTAAATTGCCTCCGGGCAGAAACTGGCGCATTTGCATGCTGCATTCTATTAAGTGAGCTGCACTGTGGCTTTAAAAGAATGCAGGGCCAAATTAAAAGGAATGTGGGCGCAAAAACATCAAGGATTCTCCAAGTTTACATTATGAATCACAGCGCTGTTGATACAAGATGAATTAACCATTTACTTTGAGGCTGAACTCACAAAGTCCTATTCAAACTACGGATCCTGTGCAGGAACCCAGGGAGGGGCCGATCTTTTTCCACGGCCGGTCTCCTCCTCCTCTGGCAGCGAGCAGCTGCGTGTGGCAGCCCCGTCACAGAAGACTGGTTAATGTGCAGTGGGCCAGCCAGGCACCTGGCACACAGCTCTCTGCTCTGCGATCCCATCGCAACATTCGCCAACATCCAGCTCTCTACTTCCAGGCACAGACTCCCTTACCCAGCCCTGGACGCTCAGTGTGGCCCGGTGACTTGTTTTAGCCAATGAAATGTGAGCAGAAGTGTTGGGTCCCTTGCTGTTCTGATTTAGGAGGCCGCAGGTCCCAGGAGCGCAGATACAGGATGGTGGAGACCCCCCTCTCTCTGAATCCCGGAGTCATCGCATGGAGGGCCACTGCTCTGGAGACCCACCTGGACTCACTGGGGATATGTATGAAGCCAATGAGATTTGGGGGGGTGTTTGTCACCACAGCATGATGCACGCTCTCCTGACTAATACACAACTGCCTTCCTTCTCCAACCAGATGGGGTATTTGGCCAGCCAAGTGAGGCTCTGGTTTAATGTACAGTGGAACCTCGAGATACGAGTGACCTAACATACGAGATTTTTGAGATACGAGCTGTTGAGCGAGCAATTTTTGCTTTGAAATACGAGCAACATTTGAGATAGGAGTAATCGCGTGGCTGCACATGACCCACTAGTTTACCACGACTTGAGTGTCTCATAGTTTCCCACACCTCAAGGTTACGGAATGAATTAAACTCGAATCTCGAGGTACCACTGTATTCCAGAAGTCCAGGTACGATCAGGGTGGGTAGGACTTCTTTCCTTTCAGAAACAAGCTTTTGCTTCTTGTTTTCAATAGTTGGGATCCTCTTGGGTCCATATTTGGTCATCACACCTCCCATTAGAGACTATGGACTTTCCACTGATGATGTTTCAGAAGGCTCAGCTAAGCACTCTGCTTACCATGTAGAGCAGATATGGTCATTGCGTTTATTTATTCATTCCACACGGTTGACACTAGCCCTCCTCCAGGAGCAGAGCTGTGACCTAGGCTAAGACGGTCAGTGTCTTTCCATGCCCTTCTCTCTATTGGGATTGAATGTGGAGAAAATGAACACTTAGAACGCAGGGCCATTCTTATCGCTACGCAGGAGAGGAAGCTGCCAACACTGAGCAACACGGGACCCAGAGATGGAGAGAAAGAAACAGGTTCCTGAAGGCATCATTATTGAGCCCTGGATCCTGCTGTGCGCCTGATACCCGAAGAGTTGCATTTAAATTTCCCTGTTGGATGAGCCAGGGGACCCAGCATTCCAAGCAAAGCTGCTAAGCTTCACTCTATTGGCCTGGCTTCAGTCACGTGCTTGCTCCTGGTCCAAGAGTTTGGTTGGTTCTTCTTTCACTTTCAACCATACTCATCGTCCAGAGTTGAATAGTGTCTCCCTCCAAATTCACGTCCATCTGGAACCTCAGAACGTGACGTTATTTGAAAAGAGGGTCTTTGAAGATGTAATTTATTAAAGATCTTGAGATAAAATCACCCTGGATGCAGGGTAGGCCCTAAATCTAATGACTGGTGTCCTAAGAAGAGAGGACACAGAGACACAGAGCAGAAGGCCAGGGGGAGTTAGAAACAGAGATTGGAGTGATGCTGCCACAAGCCAAGGAATGCCTGTGGCCATCAGAAGCTGGAAGAGGCAAGAAGGGTCCTTCCCTGGAGCCTTTGAGGGTGTATGGCCCTGCCCATTCCTAGATCTCAGACCTCAAGCCTCCGGAGCTGAGAGAGAAGACATTTCTGTTTTAGGCCACCTAGTTCATATTACTTTGTTACTGTAGCCGGAGGACACAAATACACAGAGTTCTAGGATCCAGACCAGAATATGGACCTGTCTGTCTGTCCTGGCCTTCACAGTGACTGCTCTCCAGGTCTCCACGGCGACATCTCACAATTAATGTGGATCTGTATGGAGGACGGGGCAGTTCCAGCCTGGCTCTGCGAGAGCAGGACAGGAAAACAGTCCTGTTGCAAGTGCTGCAGTCTGCCTCACAGTCTTCTGACCTGTTGTTCTTTCATCTCAGAGTGAGAATTTCCCATCCCGGGCAGACCAGGCAGCTGCCCAAAACCAGGTGAGATGCGGGAACTGAGGGGGCATGTTTTACAAGATCCTGCCAGGAGGGGGTACCTCCTACAAGACTCTCGCCTCTAGGATAAGGCATTTAACGTGGGAAGGAACCCGGATGTTAACTCTGGGCCAACTTACTAAGTCCTCTCCACCACGAACAGCCTGCGTTAACTGACCTAGTTAGGCGTAGTCCGTTAGTTACCCAGGGGCCTTAGGAAATAGGACACAGGAGAATTGAGATTTGACAGGTGGCCGAATGAGCATGTTCTTCAGCAAGGAAGCGAGGATACGGGAGCCAGTACCCAAGCCCCGGCAAACCCAGGGTAGGTCCCGAGTGAGGACAGAGTGGCTTTATCCCGTTTCCAAGTCTCCGCTTAGTTGAAAAGGGATCAGCAAACTTGTTCTGTAAAGGACTAGGTGGTAAACGCATTCGCTTGCTAGGGTTGCCATCACAAAGTTCCACAGGCTGGTTGCTTCCATGACGGAAATGTGTCGTCTCACCATCGGGAAGCTGGAAGTCTGAGAGGGAGGCTGGCAGGCAGGCTGCTCCTGAGGGCACAGGAGTGTCTGTCCCAGGCCTCTCTCCTTGCACCTGCTGGTTGCTGGGCATCTCTGAGGTTGCTTGGCTGTAGAAGCGTCCGCTCTTTGCTTTCATCCTCAGATGGCATTCTCCCAGTGTGCGCACCTGTGTCCAAATGTCCTCTTCCAATAAGGACACTGGTCTTATTGGGTTAGGGGCCACCACTGCAGTTTGCCTCATCGTAACTAATTATATCTGCAGAGACCCTCTTTCCAAACAAGGTCCCATTCTGAGCCACTGGGGGTTACGACTTCAACATAAAATGTGAGGAGGAGAAAACATAATTCGACCCAAAACATGAAGCCTGTTTTAGGCTTTTTGGAAACGACAGTCCTGTTGCAACTGCTCAACTCTGCCTTGTGCAAAAGCGGCTGTGGACAGTGTCAATGAGGATGACTGCGTTCTAATAAAACTTTATTGACAGCCGAAACTGGTTTGGCTCAGTGGATAGAGCGTTGGCCTGCAGACTGAAAGGTCCCAGGTTCGATTCCGGTCAAGGGTATGTACCTTGGTTGCGGGCACATCTCCAGTGGGGGGCGTGCAGGAGGCAGCTGATCGATGCCTCTCTCTCATCGATGTTTCTCTCTATCCCTCTCCCTTCCTCTCTGCAAAAAAATCAATAAAATATATATAAAAAAAACCCTTTATTGACAGATATTGGGATTTGACTTTCATACAATTTTTACATGTCAACAAATATTCTTCTTTTGACTTGTTTTCAAGCATTTAAAAACGTAAAAGCCATTTTTATCCTACGGGCCATAAAACAGCAGGCGGTGAGCTAGACCGGGCCTGCTCCCTGTGGTTTGCCCACTCCTGGTCTCAAAGCTCAGAGCAGTAAACTGGTGGGTCGTGTGCAGCCGGCCCTCCTGCGACCTCGGACCGGGCGCAGACGGCCATGGCAGGTCATGGCAGGTCCTCCCTCTGACGAAAGGAGGAAACCCGAGTCCGTGCCCTGTGGGAGCTCATGGTGCCACAATGAGCAATCAACGACAGAAGCCCGACAACAAAGGCATCATTAGCACAACTCGGGGCCGGGCCGGTTTGCTGTGCGCCCACAATCCTGGCTTCGCCTGGGGTCATCTGGAGCAAGTCACTCCATGTCACTTGCCTTTCAGTTTCTTCCCCAGGACAACCAGCCAGCTCACCACCCATCCCGGGGAGGGGAGGATTAGTTCCTTTAAGTTTATAAAGCACTTTGTGATCAGACATCCCTGGCCGGGCGTGCAGTTGGCAAATAATTCTATGAAAGGGGATGGCATCTCAGGCCAGGTGAGAGGCAGGAGGCTAGCTGACAGAGCCGAGCAGCTGCCTGGGAAACCGCCTGCGGAACACTGTGTGGCTGGAGGTACATGCCCTTGACTGGAATTGAACCTGGGACCCTTCAGTCCACAGGTTGGAGCTCTATCCCCTGAGTCAAACCAGTTAGGGCTGTCATCCCTGTTTTTTACAGAGAAGTTACTGGGAGCCCCAAGCCCCTGGCCAGTCTTATCTTGCGCCCCTATAGGACACACATCATCAGGTGCTTATTCATCTGTGCATCTCATGTCCTCCTGCAGACGCTCCTCGGTTGTTTGAGGGGCGAGTCTTTGCTATGTCCCTCTGTATAGTCCTCTCCACAGACCCAGGGATGGGGTGGGCAAGTTGAAAGTCACAACACGAATTCACCAGAGTCAACTCTTCTTAGTGCCCAGTGTAAATGCACCACACATCACTAAGATAACGTTCCTTTTGTTGGAAACGTATTTCCCCAGCTCTCATTAGTCACAGGCACACTGGCTGCGTCCTTTCTGGCTCTTTCTTAGGTCAATGCAGGACCACCTGACCCCTCATCAGATTTGGGGACAGAGAGAACGGCAATCAGCCTCTGGGGACAGCTCACTACTGACTCCACTGCCTAGTGACCTTGTCCCACGCCGTTTTTTAATGATGTCTACATCACCTGTCACACAGGTGAGAGGGTCTGCCACAGAAAGATGCCAGGTCTGCTCAAGACTAATTTAACGCATCTGCAGGAACAGGGTGCGAGATGGAAAAGAAAACCAGGTGGGAGAATCGGCTAGACTCAGTGTGACCTGGGGAAAGGTCTCCGTCTTGAGTGCAGACATCCAAAGAAAGTAATAAAGGGATCACTCCCGGGTCTTACAGGGATGGGTATAGACAGCGATATGTCTAGAAAAAGCAGGGTATCCTTTTCTGGTCTTGAATGTTTCCTGCATCTGTGATATCATTCATTTACGCTCCAAAATGACCCTGATTTACTAGGATCCGGACTTGGTGGCTCAGGACCACCCAGGGAGCAGGCCAGGGCCACTCCACACGAAGTTCTCAGGCAGGTAGGCCATCGATGGAGTGGATGCTGGAACGACCCCTAGATTTAGGTGCTTTTCCCCTTCCCCCCTCTGCCTCCTTCTGGGTGACCCGAGGGAGGTTCCTGCCCCTATATTATAAAGCAACCCTACCGTCCCCCTGAATCAGGTACCCCCCAGCTCCTCCCTGGCTGAGGGCCGCTCATTTTCTTGACTCTCCAGAGAAGCTATGAATATATTTGGGCAGGAGCTGTTTAGCCACCTTCATTTCAGAGCCAAACTGCCTGGATTCGAACGCAGGATCTGCGGCACAACAGTCGTACAACCCTACTTCGTTATTCCTCTGGGATTATGTCCTTTAAGGTGAAAAAATGTTACTCTGTGGTGTGATGGTGATCGGAGAGGCAGTGGTCCTTACTTAGACTTTGGAAATGGACTCTCTCCTCGGAAATTACTCTCTTACTTGGCAACATAAAAAGTGAACAACCCTCCTTTAGTCCTCTATCTACGAAAGAAATGCAAAAGTCCCAACACAAGGGATCTGAGAGTTTCGAAGAACCAGTGCTTCGGTTCCACCAGACACAGGGGACTCATAATAGCAGCGCCTCGGCCAATGAATTACATTAGTAAATAACCGAGATCATTCAACACAAAGTGCTTAGATCAGTGGTCGGCACACTCATTAGTCAACAGAGCCAAATATCAACAGGACAACGATTGAAATTTCTTTTGAGAGGCAAATTTTTAAAACTTAAGCTACCTCTAACGCTAATTCTTCAAAATAGACTCACCCAGGCCATGGTATTTTGTGGAAGAGCCACACTCAAGGGGCCAAAGAGCCGCATGTGGCTCGAGAGCTGCAGTTTGCCGACCACTGGTTTAGAGCATCAGTGCTCAGTCACAGCATCTGCTCAGTGTAATGCTTATTATCACTCCACTCCTGTGATTCCTCACTGATCTCCCCACAATGAGCTCTGGAAAGACTCCTTGCTTGGTCACCCCCGAACCTCCAGACAGGCTGCCGCTGCAGGTGCCCTGGCCGGAATGCCTGCAGAGTCCTCTGATTCCCCCAGGGCACAGCCTGGTGCTGTTCCTGAGTAGCTGGCCTTGTGGGGTCCCTACTGAGCCCCTCTCCTGGGAGCCCCACTTTCTGCAGCTACTCAGCTACCCAGGAAGGAGAGGCTGCCCCATATTAGTTCCCCCCTTGTGGTGTGGTCACATGGGTGCAGACACGACTGTCTAGGCTTTTGTGATGGGATTTAACACGATTTCCCTGCAAGCGCTGACATGAAACACTCATCTCCTAATAGTCCTGGATTTCCGCCTTCTTCCTTCCCTCATGCCAGAGGTTGACCAGCCATCCGCCTCTCCGTCCACTCTTGAGGGATGTGGTGACACATTCTGGCCAGACCATCAGAACTCCTCTCTCTCGTCTTCAGTCTGTGACCTCTGACTACTTACTAAGGAGCAGTGGAAAGAAAGGAGGTGGGTGAGTGAGGGCATCTCTGCCCTGCTTTACTGGAGATTCCCTCAGAGACTGGAAGATCCTAGACCTCCTGACCCTGCAGATGTCT
This sequence comes from Lasiurus borealis, assembly GCA_004026805.1. Taxonomy (NCBI): domain Eukaryota; kingdom Metazoa; phylum Chordata; class Mammalia; order Chiroptera; family Vespertilionidae; genus Lasiurus; species Lasiurus borealis. The sequence goes on from PVJN01010780.1 coordinate 10,959, forward strand.
GAAGTCTGGCCTTGGTGTGAGCACCGATAACCAGGGTCCACATTGAGTGCATCCAACTTAGCCCCTAACTGATTCCTAACCACCGGGGTCAAAGGCCAGGGAGAGGTCCACAGAAGCCTCACACCAGCTTGTGTGCCCTCTCGGACCTCTCACAAGGTGATGAAAAGCCCAGGCGGAGGTCAGGGCTGTGTGCTCACTGGCACATCTGTGGCCCTCTTGACCCTCACGGCCTGGCTGGAGATTCTCAATGCGGATGTAGTACTTCTTATGTGCAACGCTTTGAGAGCCGGCACATCTTATGTGCGATGCCTTGTATTTTCCTGGGATGGGGATCCAAAGAGTCTCTATCGGAAGGTGAGTGGCAAAGACATTTGCAGGATTGCCTCTATTCCTAATCTGTTGAGTGATCTTGTGACAAACAAGTAAATGGGTCTCAGTTTCCCCATCTCAGAAGTGGGAGTAAATATATGTGACCCGAGCGCCCTTGAGAATGGACTCAGAGGACCCTGTCTGAGGACTAGAGAAAAACAAAGGCAATAAATTGCCAAGGAGGAGTGTGGCCTTTGAATGCTTTCTCAGGTCCTTTCGTTAGCTGAAAAAAAAAAAAAAAGAAAAACCAATCCTAATTTAGGAGGCATTTTGACGGGAACTGAGCCAGAAGACAAAGAAACAGCTACGTTGTCTCTGTCATTCTTTGGAGGTACTGGCCTCAAGCTACCTGCTTTTAATTTTCACGAGTGGATGGTGAATTCCAACCCCTAACTGGCTACCGGATAACAAGAGGGCACCTAATTACAATCGGAGGTAGTGCCACTCTGGGTCCTTGCCGGAGGTGACAACCTCAAAGTCCCCTGCTGAACCCTCATTAGAAATCCAGCTGAGAAACAGTATTGATCAAGGAGCCTAAGAAAGAGGTCCATATCTCCTGGAGACACTAGTCTCCCCCCCTGGAGCAGCAAAACCCCGGAATCTGCCCTGTATCACGTGGTTTAGGTTCACACATGTGCTCTCAGCTGTGCTGGTCACCAGCTGACGTGGGGGAGGGGGGTCAGGGCAGGACAGGAAGAGACAGGTGGATGGGATGCTCTTGAACATGCTGTTCATTCCCCTGCCAGATGGGTGTCCCGCAGGAAAGAGTTCTCCCCGGTCGGGTAAGGGACAGAGCTGTACCGTTATCCCATGGACACTGACTCTTATAACCTCCACATTTCCCTCTGCACATCGGCTGCCGGAAATCCGGGAGAGCACTGCAGCCCGCCCTCAGCAGTGGGCAGCCTGGTCCTCAGCTTGGGCACGAACCTTACGCCTGACTTCGTTTCAGAGACAGAAAATCTACTGTTTTTATGTATTTTGGTCCATTGCTAGCAATCCTTTTGGGACCAAGACAGGCCTGGAAGAATTAAGAAAACAAAAAGAACCCACATCCTCGTGGCGTGGCTACTTGCATGATTCTGGCTTTATTTTCCCTCCTGTCCCCCCAAATTCCATACTATGTGCTACTTGGAAAGGCGTCTGCACGTGTACCCCGACATCAGGGTATTTCCATCTTCCTCTCCACGCTCCTTTCATGGCCAGCCCGGGGTGATTTCCAGAATGAACCCCGAGACTTGGCACTTGGGGTTTCTGGGGTCCTCCCCGAGCTAAGCGCAGTGAGTCTGGGTCCCCTTTGTTTGGGAGATTTACGGCAATTGTCTTAACGACACGGACCTCTTTTGTGAAAGCCGAGGGCGTTCCCAGCAAATGCTGGTTGCGGATGCGCAGCCGAGAACGTTACCGCGGTCGCGGCCTTTCCTCGAACAACCGAAAGCAGATTTCTCTCGGTCTCCATTTGGTTGCCGAGATGCCTTCAAGCCGGGAAAACAATCAGAGCCGGGGCCATTTCTGAGATGGCACTAAAAGAGCCTACTCGGAGACGGATAAAAATAATGAGAATCCTTCTGTCAGGAAAGATTTAGAAAATATCACTGGCATTATTAAAATTTAATTTTTTACTTGGCTTTCTGGTTCCCCTTTCCCGTGATAATGAGCAGCCCTGCACACCTCCGCCTCGCTAGTACTTGTTTGGTGCAATAAATTCAGCTTTCCAGTCTGAAGACATTTCAGACAACAGCTTTGACTGCTACAGGCTTATTTCCCGCCCTGTGCTGCGCTTTGAGTCTTCCTATGAAAACCGGCTCAGGAGCTAATTTTCCATAAGGCCGGTGAAACGAACAAAAATCAATTTTGCCCAACTGCTTCACAGAAATCCTGGGAATAGAGCAACGCAGACAGGGAAAAGAGGGTGGGGGCGGGAGGCGGAGGAAAAAGAAGAGAAAGAATCAATGTATTCACTAATGGTTTACCTGATAGAGAAACTAGCAAATGAGCTGACAGCAGAGGCCGGGCAGAAGGAATTTTGCCTTCAGCTTGAACAGACACCTTTATTTAAAACAAATTATTTTTAATTGACTTGTATAGAGGAAAGGACGCACACACACACACACACACACACACACAAGGGGACAATTTGCATATTAGCCTTTTGTTATATAGGATATACACTGAGTGGCCAGATTTTTATGTGTTCAGAGATTATAATAATCTGGCCACTCAGTGTGTGTGTGTGTGTGTGTGTGTGTGTGTGTGTGTGTATGTGTGTGTGTGTGTGTGTGTGTGTGTGTATGTGTGTGTATATGGAGAGAGAGAGAGAGAGAGAGAGAGAGAGAGAGAGAGAGAGAGAGAGATGTGGGACTGCCAACATATGGGACTGCCAAGATGTTGCCTTCCATATGCACCCCAACCATGGACTGAACCCACAACCATGTGCCCTAACCAGGGATCGAACTGGCGACCTTTTGGTGCATAAGACAATGCTCCAACCGAGCCAAACTGGCCAGGGCTGAGCAGACACCTTTTGAGGTCTAGTGGTTCAAGATATTCCAGGGGAGTCCTTCCGATTTGCCCAACCTAGGAGGACCACAAGGAAGACTTGGGGCCTGACAGATGGCGGCCCCTGCAGAAGTCCTGCCCAAACCCTTTGTTTGCGAGAGGAGCCGGTTTGCTCCAAGGCTCCAGGACGAGTGCATTCAGACGCCTCAGGCTCTTGACACGTTATCACTGTACCTCCACCATGACACCCATCCCATCGGACCCCTCTTTTGGCTTCCTGACAATGGAAGCAGCGTCACTTCTGGTAGGGACATCTCTTTTATAACCTTGAAACAAGCGCAGAGTGTGGTGACACACAGAACGCCTTCTCGAAAACACACGCTTAACTCCCGCCTCTGTTTCACTAGTGCAAGACACAAGTGGATGTGTCTGAAATAAATGACAGGACTCTGACAGAAAAAGAAAAAGGCCTTGAAGGAAAGGTAGCCTCGTGTTAACAGTGTTTGTGGTTGGGTGGTGGGTATTTTTTTCTTTTCATGTTTATGCATTTGTTCATTTTCTTGAGTTATACATATTACATATATAATTATTATTTAAACCAATGATGAAACATAATTTATTCACAATGCTATATGGAAGTAAGAGGGAATGTGTGAGTGAAAAAAAAGGTAAAATTTATTTTTTATCTACTTTTGTGCTTTGAGTGTTTCATGCAAATGTTGTTATTTAATCGTCATAATGAATGCATCAGTGTGCCCATTTTCCAGAGGGGAAACTGAGGCTTAAGGAAGTTCATTTGCCTACGACCTAGTTAGTCACCAGAAAAGTTGGAATTTAAAGTCAGAACCTATTTCAAAGACCACGTGCTGTACGTGGTGGGAAGAGTAACGGCTGGTATCCTGGTGGATCTTACATTCTAGTTTACTTTGCATTTATGAATAAAATCAGGGATAATAACATATTTTCCCTCACCTTCTAGGTTCTTGTGATGTTCAAATGAGATCATTCATGTAAAAATAGAAAATGAAAACTTCTGCTCAAGGAACATGATAATATGATAATATTTTATATAACATTAGTGTGTTGAGAGTTGCCACAAATGCCATTCAGATACTAATCATTTTCAAAGAAAAAACACACTAAAATAGAATGAATGGTAAAACTACATGGAAAAAAATTTGTTCTTGAGGATTCAGAGATGTAAGAAGATCTTGAGCTGTCCTTGTTATTAAGACCACCGATTTTTAAAACCATAATATCTGTAATATATCAGTTTATAAAGCAAAAGTTATAAATAGCAAGTACACTCTGACCCAATTTTGCCAAGAGAAAAATAGATATATAAACTTAAAACAAAAATTGGAAACACAAACATAGAAATGATGGTAATAACCGTGTTTAGGTATAGGATCCTGGCGATTTTTACAAACCCTTCTACGAGTCATTGCATTTTCTAGATTTTTTTTTCTTTGTTGCTAATAAATATGCACCATTTTTACTACGAGAAAAAAGCAATTCGGCCTCTACCCTCATATACAAAAACATCTTCTTCCTTGGGTAAGAGTGTAAATAAATTCTGAGCTTTCCGGTAAGCTTGACTTCTGGTGAAATGACTGTTTATTTGAAATGCATTCCGATCTACACAAGTGGGGCTCAGCCCATTGAGGGCCTTTGTCACCTTCAACTTGACAGAAAACCATCCAAAGTCGAGGAACAGGTGGCTTCCCGGTGCCACAACAAACAACAACACGTGCGAATGCCAAGACGCTGGAAGGACAGAGGTGCCCGCTCCCGTTCCTGCCGTGACCCCATCTTTGCCCGGTGGCCTCAGAGGGACCCGTGCCTCCCCCGGAGCCCACACGCAGCAGCTTAGCGGGAGGGGAGAGTGCCACCCGGGGTGGAAACGCCAGGCCCCGTCCGCTTTCCAGCAGTGCCACCGAGGAAGCTATTTTTAAGCGTCTAATCGCATTTGTCGCATCTGGCACGCCGCGCACTCCCGTTTTATGGCTTCAGTGTGGCGCATGTTCCGCCAGACAAACAAGCAGGAGAGAGGCCACATGTGGGATGCTGCAGTCCCCTCGGCGAGCCCCTGTAGAGAAATATGACAGTGTGGCCTAGGCACCATGCCAGGGCCCAGCACAACAGTGCCCCACCTACAGAATCTCGTACCGGGGACTGTTGGCAGCGGCGGGGGAGAGGGACCTGACTTTATTGCTTAGGCCAGTGCCCGGGCTCCGATGCTCAGGTGCATGGAAATGCCAACGTTTCAACTTAGAGCCCCGAACAGCGACACTCTCTCTGCCTTTGGGCAGATCGCAAACAGCACAATCTGGGTTCCTGCGCTAATTGCGGAGGTTTTCTTAATTTGCTCGTGCTCTATGTCAAGCTCATCTTCCTCCGGTGCCTCCTCTCACTGTCTGAAGTGATCCGCTCACTCCTGGCCTGTCCACGGCGCTTTCTATCAAATAACACCCGCTTCCGCAGCCCCGCGCTGGGACATCGCCGAGCGGGCGACAGTGACTGCAGGTGCCTCGACAGACCGAAGGAGGCCACAAACGAACCGAAAGAACGGGGGTTCAGTGCGGCTTCCGAATGGGTAGGAAGGATGACATGCGTGCGAGCAGCACTAATTAACCACCGAGCGCATCATCTGATCGCTGTTTGGAAGAGACGGAGACGGATCATTTTGTTTTCTCAGACAGGCAGGCAAAATGTTTCAGCGCGCTCACCGCCAGCCTATGTAATTATTACTGCCGACATCCAAACTCGATGCGAGAAAGCTCCCCGCTCCCCAGCCCCCCAAATACAGCATCCCCCTCCCGCCCTTTGGAGAGGCACGTGGAAGCGTTAATGACACAGCCGCGAGGCTGGAGGCCGGAGTGATGTGGCGGGCAGTGTCCTCTCAGGACCACCGCAGCCCCGTCTTCACTCATTTTGGTGCCTTAGATTTTTAAAAGAAATATTGGAGAAGAAAAATTTTAATCCTCACCCGAGGATATTTTTTCCCATTGATTTTTTTTTAAAAAATATATTTTATTGATTTTTTACAGAGAGGAAGGGAGAGGGATAGAGAGTTAGAAACATCAATGAGAGAGAGACAGTGATCAGCCGCCTCCTGCACACCCGCTTCTGGGGATGTGCCCACAACCGTGGTACATGCCCTTGACCGGAATTGAACTTGGGACCCTTCAGTCTGCAGGCCGACGCTCTATCCACTGAGCCAAACCAGTTTCGGCTTTCCCATTGATTTTTAGAGAGAGTGGAAGGGAAGGAGAAAGAGAGAGAGAGAGAGAGAGAGAGAGAGAGAGAGAGAGAGAGAGAGAGAGAAAATCATTGATGTGAGAGCAAGACACATAGGGTGGCTCCCTCACGCACTCCAACTGGGACCAGAATGAACCTGCAACCCAGGTACATGCCCTTGATGGAATCAAACCCACAGCCCTAAGGTGTGAGGGTCAATACTCTAACCACTGTGCAAACTGGCCAGGGTGGGAAGGCAATGTTTTCATTTATTTTTATTTTTTTAAAAATATATTTTATTGATTTTTTACAGAGAGGAAGGGAGAGAGATAGAAAGCCAGAAACATCGATGAGAGAGAGACGTAGATCAGCCGCCTCCTGCACGCCCCACAGTGGAGATGTGCCCGTAAGCAAGGTACGTGCCCTCAACCGGAATCGAACCCGGGACCCTTCAGTCCGCAGGCCGATGCTCTATCCACCGAGCCAAACGGGTCTCCGCTGTTTTTATTTTTATTAAGGAGAATAGCCTGGAATTCTCATGCTTATAAAACATGCTGCAAGTGCAAGTGCGTGTGAGAGCCCCCACACTTAAAAGCAACGTTGGGCTGTGGCGCACCGGGAGGGGCAGAGATGGTGGCTGAGCTGCAGGCAGGCTCTGGTCTCAGGGGCGCTTGCCTGTGTGACCTCAGAACACCGTGTCCCTTTAGCCCCCCATTTCCTTGTCTGCAAAGTGTAGGGAGTGGACGTTTGCAAGGACGGGGATTTCAAGGATGCCTTTTGCCACTAAGAGGTCTGTGTTTTCTAACTGAAAGGTTCTGGCTCTTTCTCTTACACGTGTGTCTCTTCTAACAAAGCAAACCCCTTTCTGCTTCTTTGCAACACAGCAGATCGGGAAACATTTCGCTCGCATTTCAGGGGTGACCGAAGGGGGGGAAAGTTATATTGTTTAATCCTACTTTATGGGAGTTTGCTTTTTCATTAGAGAAGAGGCCCAGCGATCGGTAAGTTGTATGTACCCGAAGCGGGGGGCAGGGGGGGACAGGGGAGGAGGCGAGGGAAAATAGGCCGCCTTCAAGCGCCTCGTGGAAATGTATAAAACAAGCAGCGAGATAGTCCTCTGCCAAACACCGTCATAAATTTTTTATTTGGCAGCTAACATTCTCACTAGTTTTCTTGGCAGCAATTGGGACCTTTAGCAAGAAAAGATGCAGGAGAAAAATACCTTGTTTAGAGATGTTTTCAACAGTTGCTGGGATTTTTTTTTCAGAACTTCTGCCTGCAGCACATTTTTACAACTCCGGTCTCCGATCACCTGATGAGTGGGTGGTGGGGTTTAAACTTCTTTCTTTTTCAAGAAAGGAAGAGAGACAGAGAGAGAGAAAGCGAACAAGCAGGGCTACCCCCTCTGGCCTTCCACTGAGCCCACCCTTTTGTGGTAGGGATTTCTGATCTCCATGTTCTGTCAGGACAAAAAGCTGAAAATAATATCAGAATGTACCTTCAGTCGGGCCTGAGATGATCCGTATTGTATTCCCAGATGACAGAGAAAAATGAAAGTGAAATAAGCCAATGACGAGGCAATTTCTCGTCAACCGATCTGCCCCCAACGGGTCCCACCTGCTGCCTTGGGGTGACTTAATGGGCAAAGAGCGGTCCCGGATTTGAAGCGGATTATAAGCACGCGGAGATACGGCTTGGCAGTCCCACTGTCCACGGTGGAATGAGTGGAATGAGAGCTTCTGGGGCTGGTCATTACCCAGCTCAGGGAGCCTCGGGCAGTGAAAGCTCTTTGAGGGGGAGGGCTTGGAATTCTGGGAAATAAGGGGTCAAAATGCACAAGGAGTCCAGGATGAGATCTTTCCTTACCATCACACCCTGAAGGTTTTATAGAAACTTTGTAGAGACTAGCAAAACCCCTCTACCAGGTGTCTTCCACCTATGAGGAAAGAGGCTGGCAAATGGACTCCCCCTACAAGTATAAACATGGACAATCATTAAAACAACTTTTCAGGGCTCCGAATAATGACTGAAGTAAAAAACAAACAAACAAAATAACCAAAAGGCCGAAACCGGTTTGGCTCAGTGGATGGAGCATCGGCCTGTGGATTGAAGGGTCCCAGGTTTGATTCCGGTCAAGGGCATGTACCTTGGTGGCAGGCACGTCCCCATTGGGGGGCATGCAGGAGGCAGCTGATCGATGTCTCTCTCTCATCGATGTTTCTAACTCTCTATCCTTCTCCCTTCCTCTCTGTGAAAAATCAATAAAATATATTAAAATAACCAGAAGACCCCACCACAGACTGCGTAGTGTTTATTCACAGAAAGCTGGCAGGACTGCAGGTAAGAGCATCCCCACCTCGCCCCCTAGCTTCGTTGGCTAGAATGATGGCATTACCAGGGCAGGGCTGACTTGGTTTGGAGCAGAGGGCAAAACCCTGGCCCAGTCTCACTGTCAGTAAAAGTAGCCAACGTGGTAGGGAAATGAATGGGGAAAAGGCCACAGTTCTGCCAGCCCAAGGTTGCAGTACCAGCCGGGGTGAGTGACAGACGTAACAACCATGTGATGTGGAGATACTAGAAAGGAGAGAGAGCCATTGCTGTGCCAGGGCAGCTCTATGTACATCTCCTATTGATTGCAAAGTATGTGCATGTACTGGGAACACTTGAGAGACCTCAGTGAAAAGTCAAAGCCAAGGAAGGCCTGAGAGCTGGCTGAACTTGGAATGTGCTCTCAAGACACATACAAATCACGTGACAGGGGATGGGAGCCTTATGGGTTGGAGATTTTTTGGTACAACTTCTGCTCAATCATTGGCTGGCCACGAAGTTATGCACATAAAGGAGAAACCCCCTAGGATTCCAGGCTCCTAAAATAAAAATAAGAGTAAAAAGACCCCTAAAACCTGCAGGGGAGATAGATCCTGGATATTATGTTCAGGAAAGCGATTTAAAAATATCAGAACCTGGATTTGTTATAATATACCATCTAAAATGTCTAATTTTTCAACAAATAAATTATGATATGTCAAAAAGAAAATAAGGAAAAAGGGCAATTCACAATAGGGAAAGAAAAACAGTGAGTAGAATATGATTCTGAGTGATTCTGATGTTGGATTTAGCAAAGACTTCAAGGTAGCTATTATCAATATATTGAAAAAGTTTAAGAAAACTATGCTTACAAGAAATTATCATGATGATATTTCAACAAATAAAGAACCACAACAGAGAAAGAGGAACTAAGAAAATTATAGGAAGTTGAAAATTACAATAGATGAAATGTAGAGGAATCAGTGAACTTGACCATCTGTCAATGGAAAACATCCATTCTGAAGAAGACAAAGACAAAAAGATTGAAGAAAAAGGAGCAGAACCTCAAAGATTAATGTGACAATAACCTGCATACCAATTATGGGAGTCTCAGAAAGAGAAGGGACCAAGAAAGTGACAGAAAAATATCTTGGAAGAAATAATGGCAGAAAGAGAAAATCTTAAAAGCAGCAAGATAAAAATAACAATATGTACAGACAAACAACAACATGAGTAATGGCTGACTTCTCATCAGAAACAATGGAGGGAGAAGACAGTGGACTAAGATATTCAAACTGTTGAAAGGGCGGGGATGGACGTAACTTTTCTTCCAAGAATTTTATACCTAGCAATACCATCCACCAAAAATGACAGTGAGCCCTAGCTGGTTTGGCTCAGTGGATAGAGCGCTGGGAACTAGAGACTGTTTGATTCCTGTCAAAGGCACATACACAAGCCGTGGGCTTGATCCTCAGTAGGGAGTGTGTAGGATGCAGCCAATCAATGATTCTCTCTCATTGATGTTTCCATCTCTCCCTCTCCCTTTCTCTCTGAAATCAATACAAATATATTTAAAAAAATGAGGGTGACATAAAGCCATTTCCAAATAAGCAAAGAATGATTTCTTTTGTTAGCAGACTTGCCTTATGAGAAACACTAAATGATACTATTCATGCTGAAGGGAAATGACATCAGATGGTAACTCAAATCTACAGAAAGAAACGAAGAATCTGGAAAATGGTAAATAGAAAAAAAACTGTATATATTTTTCTTTCCTTAATTTCTTTAAAAAAACATTAAGATTGCATAAGCAGTAGTAATAATTCAGTATTGTTGAGTTTATGACATGTATAGATATAACACTCATAGTACAAATGAACAGGGAAGAAGTTGGTTGCACTAGAATGAAATTACTATGTTAGTAATTAGAATTAAGTCAGTTATAAGTTTAAGTAATCTGTAAAAGGTTAAGATATACGTTGCAATTCCTAGAGCAAAGACTAAGAAAATAACAAATGTAGTTTTTAAAAAATCAGCAGATGAATTAAAATGGTATAACAAAAAGATCTGTTTTATAAAAGAAAGCTGAAAAGGAGAAAAGAAAACATGAGGCACATAGAAAACAAATACAAAATGGCAGACATACATCCAACAAGATAAAAACATCATGTAAATGTTACTGGGCTAAATACTCCAATCAAACAGCAGATGGCCAGACTGGATAAAAGAAATCCAACTTTATGCTGTCTATAGAAGCCATACTTCGATTCAAAAGCACATGTAGATAGAAAGTTAAAAGATAGAAATACATAAACCATGAAAACAGTGGCCATAAGCGAGTCTGAGTGTCTATACTAACAGCAGACAAATAAATTTTAGGGCAAGAAATATTCCCCCAGACAAAGAGGGATATTTTAGAAACATAAAAGGGTTAATGCATTAGGAAGATATGGCAACTATAAATATATATTTACAACCAAATCCTGAAATACATTAAGGCAAAACTGACAGATGAAAGGGGAAATAGCCAAGTTCAATAATTATATTTGAAGATTTCAATACGGCACATGAAAAAATCTGATAGAATAACTGGACAGAAAATCAGCAAAGATATAAAAGATGTCAACACTATCATCCACTTGACCTAATTATAGGATACTCTACTTAACTACAGAAGAATCCACATTCTTTTCAAAGGCACGTGAAATATTCCTCAGCATAGAGCATATGTGGGCCATAAAACAAGTCTCAATAAGTTAAAAAGAAATCATAAAACGTATATTCTCCAATCACAACAGGAGTACTTTAGAAATCGATAACAAAAAAAAGTAATTTGGAAAATACCCAAGTATTAGAAAATTAAGTAAAACACTTAAAATGAACCCATGAGTCAAACCAGAAATTGTAATGGAAATTAAGAGATTTTGAAATGAATGAAAACGAGACAACTATTAATATTTGTGGGATGCAAATAAAGTAAAACTAAGAGGAAAATGTATTTGCTTCACTAGAAAAAAAAGAAAAGTTTCAATTCAATAATCTGAGCTACCACATTAAGAAATAAGAGAATGCAAACTAAGCCCAACACAAGCAGAAAAAAGGAGGAAGGATTAGATCAGAAATCAATGAGAGAGGAAACAGAAAACAACAGAGAAAACCAATGAAACCAAAAGCTGGAATGACTAAGAAAAAAGAAAGAAGACAAAATTGCCAATATAGAGAATGAAAATGGAACATCACTACTGAGGGAACAGAAATGAAAACCATTATAAGGGAATATTCTAAAAAGTTTTATGCCAAAAAGTTAGACAATTTAGGTAAAATGGATAAATCCCTAGGAATACATGCATTTTATAATACACTAGTAGCCCTGCACACTAATCTGTGCGCCAGTAGCTCAATGCCGCCCTCCAGTAGCTCTCTGCCCGCTGCCCCTCCCTCCTGTAGCCCCCCACTGTCCTCCTGCTCCCCCTCAATAGCCTGCTGCCCTGCCCGCTCCTGTAGCTCTCTGCCACCCTCTTGTAGCTGGCTACCCCACCCACCTGCTGATCCATGATCCAGTCATTATGTGATCAGTCGTTATGCTTCACGGCATAATGACCACTTATATATTATATCTTTATTGTATAGGATTCTATCACATACAGCAAGCATGTCCAACTTGCGGCCCACAACAAGTATTTTTGCGGTCCAGCCAATGTAACAGTATGTAAGAAATGTTTTAATAAAAAGTTCGTAACTTAATTTTTACAGTATCCTGTTATACGTAATTATTAATAATGAATGACAACGTTCGCTGATTATTGTAATCGTGTTGCATTCATTTCCCTTACGTGCTTTACGTGCAGGTGCACCATTTCTCTCCACTAATACCAGCAGCGCATATTTTAGCAGCTGGCTGCCACGTCATTAGTCTGGGACTGACTTGTTTGGTGCACGCAACAGGAAATATTTCGCTTTTGGAGAACAAGGAAAACAGGTTTATTTGTATTATGCTTACTAATTTGTGTAGTTATTCAGTGTCTGGTAAGTTAATGTTTGAGAAAAAATTAATTTTATGAAAATGTCCCATTATTTTATGTTAACAATTACTCATTTATTGTATTCAGAACGTCTATAGAAATGAACCGATGTTTCTATGAAAAGTGAAGATTTGTTTTTTTTTGAAGCCCACATAAACTTGAACCTTGTTTTTTTGGCCCATGTTAATTTTTGAGTTTGACATGCTTGACATACAGCAAGCCTCACTTAACATCATCGAAAGGTTCTATGGCTTCAAATGAAATCAAATATAATGAAATAAATTTTACTACAGGCTAATTGATATAATCAAGAGTTAAATTCTTGTCCTACCAGTGGATAGAGCATTGGACTGTGGACTGAATTCATACCAGTGGATAGAGCATTGGACTGTGGACTGAAATTCTCAGGTTCGATTCCTGTCAGGGCATGTATCTTGGTTGTGGCCACATCCCCAATAGGAGGTGTGCCAGAGGCAGCTGATCGATGTTTCTCTCTCATCGATGTTTCTAACTCTCTCTTTCCCTTCCTCTCTGTAAAAAAAATCAATAAAATATATTTTAAAAAACAGTTAAATTCTTATTGCATCACATTAATGTTACAATGAAACTATGTTGAACAAATCTACTGTATGTAAACAAAAAATAATACTCATCCTACATAAACTCTTTTAGACAACAAAGAAGAGAATACTTCCTAACTCCCTTTATGAGGCCAGCAATACTCCGATACAAAAGCTAAACAAAAGACATCACAATAAATATCCATCATGAACATAAGACACCACAATGCTTTACAAATATGATCAAACTGAATCCAGCAACACAGATCAAACACCATGACCAAATGTGATTTATCCCAGTAATGCAAGGTTGGCTTAACGAAAATCAAGTAATGCAATACACCGCATTAATAGAATAAAAGACAAAACTCACATGATCATCTCAGTAGACATAGTAAAAACATCTGGCAAAATGCAACAGCTATTCATGATAGAACTGTTCATAAACTCGGAATAAAAAAGAACTTCCTTAATCTGATTAAAGGGCATCTATGAAAAACCTGCAGCTAACATCATACATAATGACTGGGTCAAGGCGTCTGTTTACTCCAACTATCAAAACTGCACAGATGCCCTGGGGCAGGAACTGCTTTGGAACTGTGTAAGCAAAACAGTTCACGAGAACAGAAAATGACCTGAAGTTAGTAAATTACAGTAAAATACTGACAGGTGGAAGAGAATGTGGCGAGGCAGAAAAATTTGATCGGGTTATGCTAAAAGACAAGACGAGGCAACCTTCGAACAATGGAACCTGGCATAGTAGGAGGTCAAGAGTGTGAACTGGGTTTGATCCCGGCTCTCTGCCACTCTTCAGCTGAGTGACCTTGGACCTCAGGATAATAAGAATGCCTCTCTTAGAAGGTAGTGGTAAGGATTGTATAAGATTTAACATATGCAGACAAATATAAAATACAGTGGTACCTCGAGATACGAGTTTAATTCGTTCCGTAACCTTGAGGCGTGGGAAACTATGAGACGCTCTAGTCGAGGTAAACTGGTGGGTCGTGTGCAGCCGGCCGATCCGCACAATTACTCCTATCTCAAATGTTGCTCATATTTCAAAGCAAAACTCGTTCGCTCGATGGCTCGTATCTCAAAAATCTCGTCTGTTAGGGCACTCGTATCTCGAGGTACCACTGCAGTGACCACCGTAAAAGTAAAGGGCAGGTATAATTTCTGTAACCATGACCTTGTGTGGCTTTGACACAGGGTGTGTAAACGGTGTGGCTCTGTTGGGGCAGTGGCTTCTCTGTGTCGGTCTGCGCGTCATTCCGCTCACAAAGCCTCAAGAGAAGTGGCGGCCCCTGGAAGGCATGGGGGTATCGTAGTGAGCCCCTCATTGTCATCTATGGACCTTTGTCCCCCTCAGTCCCTCTTCTCTCCCTCCACCTGAGTCTTGCTTCGCCGCACCATTGTCGTCTGTGGGAAAACATTTTTGGCTGTGCGTATACTCAGGGGTGTGGAGGTCTGTATACGTTTACAGTGGAGAAGAAAGAAAAAACCGAACCCCAAAGCCAGCAGGGGCCGAGGGGTCTGCTGGCATCTTGGGTTGTCCCCTGGTATGAAAACACACGGAGGTGGGGTGTAACGTGAACGGCCCCGGGATCTCTCCGGGGTAGAGCCCGTGACTCCGTTATGCAGAAGTACCAATAACAGAGGAGCCTTCAGAAAAGTCACTGGGAGGTGGGTGCGTTCAATGAAAATCAAGATCACCTTTCTTCGGGGTGCTTTCCCCAGATATAGTGGTACCTCGAGATACGAGTTTAATTCGTTCCGTAACCTTGAGGCGTGAGAAACTATGAGATGCTTGAGTCGCGGTAAACTGGTGGGTCGTGTGCAGCCGGCCGATCCGCGAGATGACTCCTATCTCAAATGTTGCTCGTATTTCAAAGCAAAAATCGCTTGCTCGATGGCTCATATCTCAAACATCTCGCATGTTAGGGCACTCGTATCTCGAGGTATCACTGTACTCCAAAATGCCCCCTTTTTGACCAGGGTAAGAATTGGAGAAACGCCTGCAAAGGGGAAGGTTATTCCCTTCTGTTTTCCTCCCACCTCACACGGGCTGGGCCCTCTGGGGAAGAAGGGGAGCTTTGCCGTCCGCAGACAAGAATGAAGCTTTTGTGAGCACCCCGAGTGCATGCTGCTCGCTTTAAAAAGGGTCGAGGGCTATTTCGGGAGAACATGCGGTCGGCCGGGCCAAACTGAAACATTGACTTCTCGCCCGATTTAGCCATAAAACATCAGAACTTACAATTAAGACGACTCTGTTGACTCCGAATGCGTTTGTCAACATGCTGCGAATATATTTCTGCTATCATAATAAAAACCGAGAAAGGGGCGGGGCGGTCTCTGGCCGTGGAAGGCCACACCGCCGAGAAGCACTCCTGAACCCCGAAATGGGAGCCGCCCTGTCATACAGGCCACGGCTTTTTCTCCCCCCCCCCCCCGAAGAGCGGATCCTGGGCGTAGCTGTATTCGTGCATAAGAGGTTGATTCTCATTCACAAAACAGGAATGACTTTATGGTTCCAAAGTGAAACTCGTGGAAAAAATATGCTGGCAGATTTGCTACAGATGTGGTCTCTGACACGTACGCACGGGGAATCTGCTCTTAATCACATGGTCGGATTTGAACATTATGAGGGACAAGGCAGACAAGCACGAAGTTCAAGGTCTGACTTGATAAAAAGGAGGGAGAGAGAGAGAGAGAGAGAGAGAGAGAGAGAGAGAGAGGAGAGAGGAAAAGGATCAGCGTGCCTGTGTGTCCACCATTATGTCAAAACATCCTGCTTTAAAAGATATCATTCATCCCGTTCCCGGTTTTTTTTTTGCCCCATTTTATTTCAGGGTCAGCCTGCCTTTTGTTGGGGGTCCCTTGGCACCGATGCAGAAGACAGTCTGGGGGAAAAGCGCAGCCCCGCGGCCGCCCCACACGCCGGGCAGACTAGGGGCGTTTGTTCGAGGAGCGCAGACACCACGAACCGGGGACCGGGAGGGCAAGGAGCACGTCGGGGAAGGGCTCAGCACTTAGGCCCTGCGAGCCTTTGTCACCACCTGCCTCCGGGGTGAAGGTGGCCGCGGTAATTATGCCACGGCCGTGCATTACCCTGACAAAGCCATCCATCAAATAATTTCTCACAATTTCAAGCCGCCCCCTCGAATTTTCCCTCCCTCCGCGGCCAGCTGGATATTATATTACCGAAGCTGTTGAAAGGGTGGAACACTAGCCGTGGAGCCAAAGGCCACGGCAACTATGCGATGCATAAATTTTTATTGTTTGCTCAGTATTGAAATCTCATTAGGGCCCATAATTCATCTGAACACCGTGAACACTTACATCTGTTGATCATGAGAACTTAGAAGGAATGTACACCTTTGGCTAACTTGTTTTCAGAGGCACGGTGCGTGTGCGTGTGTGTGTGTGTGTGTGTGTGTGTGTGTGCGTGCACGCACGCACGTTCATATGTTTTTAGCCCTCGAACAGCTGTGGTTTAAATATCCCTCACTCCAACCAATTTCCAACCTGCATTTAAATATCCCAAAGTTGTTTTCCTTTGGCAGCTTTCAGACAAAGGCTCGGTTCTCTGCGAGTCCGGCTTAATCAATGTTGGAAAATTCCACTCGTGGCACGCAGCTCTGCTGTGCTAATGACCTCAGAATTATCCCGAAGATTATACGCCTTTCTTTCAATGTATGCATGCTTTTGTCTTCACTTCAGGATGGCTTCGGGGGGAGCAAATACAACCGTGACCGTTTCAGGATGTCCTGATTCATGTCCACATGTTTTGGTGTGTGTGTGTGTGTGTGTAAACCTCTCTCTTGCTAAGTTCTACCTTTTTGCTTTGGCAGTAGTTCGTTTACAAGGCTCTTAGCGATTCCATGGACGCTAGATTTTGAAGGTGAAAATTACTGAATCACAAAATTGAAACTGGAAGGTGAAGGGGCCTTAGGAGCCACCTAACCAGGCCAGTCCTCTCCCCCCAACACCACCCGGACAGGCGGTCTGTCAGGAATGCACCCCTTTTGGGAATGAACTTGGCCCACAGTCCCCAGCAGCTGAGGGCAGAGAGGAAGGGAGAACACGGTGTCCCATGAGAAGCCCGGAGGGCATTTAGGTGGCCCAAGTGCGAGCACCCAGATTGGCATCTGGTGAGGGCACCCGCTCGCAGCCAGCTGATGGCAATGACCTTCTGACAAATCTTGTCAACTCCCGCTGCTCTTCAGCGGGGCTCCACTAATACCCCGCGACGGCAGGAATGGAGCGCAGATGTTTTCACTCAGAGGCTTGCAAGTGCTCGCGTCCCATCTTCTCCTCCAGGAGGAAGGGCACGAGCGTCCGCTGGGAAAAGGAAACCAAAGGGCACGCACGTCCACATGGAAGAAGGAAGCTGAAGGGCTGAACACAGGGCCTGCCTGGCCCAAGCTTCATGGAAATGACCCTTCCAGGTGCTCTCTAGTCAGCCCTGGTGTCCACCTCCCCACTCAGTGCTGTTTATGGCGGTGCCATGGCCCTAGGCACAGAGTGGGTGCAGTGATGGAATTTGACTCTGGGGTAAAAGGGAAGAGATCTGGGTCCGGAGATGCAACGACGGGCAAAATCAGACAGAGGCCTGGCCTCATGGAGCTTCCAGACCTCGCTGAAACACACACACACACACACACACACACACACACACACACACACAGTACGATTTCCAACTCTAAGTGCCACATAACCTTGAATACAAAAGAAGCAGCTAGGAAACCCTGAGAGCCCGGAAGACAGGCCTGTGTCAGTAGGATTTCTACAAAAGTAGGTGCTGAAATGGAGCTAGGGGTGGAGGAAGTTTACTGGAGGGATCCCCTGTGAAAGAGAAAAGGGGAGAGGCAGGATTGGGCAGGGAAAGGATTCTGACCCATCCGACAGCTCTGAATCTCAGGAAAGCGAAAGGGGGAAGAGGCAGGAACCAGCAGGCAGAGCTTGGAGCCACGTGGCAGCTGTGGGCCAGTCTCAGGCAACCCCATGAGGAGCGCGGGGGCAAAGACACCTCCGTTCCCTCAGAGGACTCCCAGGGGACAAAGGTGTCTTGTCCCTAGGACCCCACTGCGCTCACGCCAAGGCCAGGCTCAGTTGCTGAGCTGGGTACCAGCAGGTGCCAACACGTGGAGCTACTGCATGCCTCTTGGCTTGATGGCTGTACCTCTATGGCTGCCATAAGCCCCAGCTCAGCGAGAGCGCTGGAGAGGGCTTCCCTAAGGTGGTGATGATGTTGAGTTGAGATCTGAAGGATGCACTGGGTCAACAGGAAATGGGGGAGGGTGGGATGGAAAGACTCCAGGCCGGTGGCACAGCATGCCGGAGGGACTGTGAGACGGCAGGGTGTCCAGAGAGGAGAAGGATGGGAAGGAGGGGAGCTGAAGGGGAGGCAGAGATGGGATCGTGCTGGCCTTGTGGGGCTCCGTAAGCATCTTGTTCTTACTGGCCACGTGGCTTGGAGAAAGTTACTGACTTCAGTAATATTTAGTTTCCTAATCTATGAAATGGAAACAACATAATATACATTATAAGGTTAACGTGAGGATTAAGTAGTTTTGAATCTACTGCCTAGGACGTGGACAACACTTGGTAAATGTTGGATGGTAGAGCACACCTCAACTGGAGATGCCCTCTGAAAGAAGGCAAAGGAGAGAAAACTTACTTGAAAATCTTGTTTTTAAAGTTTTGAAAGCTTTATTCAAAACAATGTGCGTGCATTTGAGCAAACTGTACGTGAAATTACTAAGTTCCCTTTCTACTAACATCCTGGTGCTACTCAAATCCTCAATTATTGAAATTCCAGGCACACAGATAAGTTGAGAATTAGACCACTGACATCAGCAATTCAGAACTGAATAAGTAATAAATAGCCTGACAGAAAAATAGTCCACAAGAAACCCAAAGAGTGGGAGCACTTACAGACAACAGCACATGATAAATGAGGAACATGGCTCTACAGAGCATGGTAGCTTCCGTTAAGAGCAATACTGAAAATATAGTTATTTTTCTTTATTTTCAAGTTAATTTCAAACCACAAGAAGCAGGAAACAAGGACCAAGAAGTGATGAAAAACGAATGCTGGCTGTAGTTGCTGAAGCAGGCTTGGTTGTCACAGAACATTTTTGCCTAGATGGTCATATATGTTCTTAAAGCGGGCGAACATGTGCTGACAGACTACGGGGTAGCCTCTAAATCCAGGTCTGGATCAGCTGAAAACTCAGTCTGATTCCTCTGTCTTTGGCCTCATGAGTGTATATGAGTTTGCAATCACCTGCCCCAGGCGGCGAAAAGAGGATGGATGATCTCTTCCATGGAGAAGTGCTCACAATAGACTCGCTCTACCGGTGGCAGTTAGAAAACCACCCGTCAGTTCGCGCTGGGGAACTCCCGCCATGTGTGTCTCTGTGTCAAAATCCAGCCTCCCCTTCAAAAGACACACCTGGCAGCCCCATCCTCTGAGCTCACGCATCACTCCCTTTGATGAGCTCAAACATCGCTCCCTTTGACCTCTCCGCACCTAGCAGATGCACAAAGCTGTTATTTTCCGCTGTTTATCCCCTTGTTTATTCCCTCCGAGAGGATTCTGACGGCCTCTGACACTCGGAAGAGTGGGAATCACGGAGTATCTGGCCTCCACGATTGGAAATCTGCAGATGAGATACTGGTATGAGCATCCAAAAGGACCGCGTGTGCGTGTATTCTTGGGTGTTTTCCTTCCCTCTTCTCCCTTTTCAAGCTGTGATAACGCCTACGTGAGGTTTCCACAGCCACGCAGACAAAACATCTTTGAGGATTTGAAAGTATTCTACACATCAGCTTCGATATCATCCCTCCCTCCTGCCCCCCAGACTTCTGAACTTCTCCTGCATATATTTTCCCTCTGCCAGGGCTTATCAGCTCTGAGGTCACAGGGATGTGTCAGAACCGGCTTGGATCACAGGGCTGCACCTAAGCAGATTGGACAGGAATTTCTTCATTCAGACACAAGAATGTCTGATGAGAAAGTTACTTATGCGTCCCAGTGGAGGAGAAAGTGGCCCACCTTTTGCTCATAAATTAGATGGTAGTATTGACTCAACTCTCAAAAAAAAAAAAAAAAAAAAGAATTCTTTTCCAGAAGGTGTGCTACCTAATGGAATCACTCCATGCTTCTGAGCCTTTCGTGAAAGCGAGTCATATTGCCAAGTCCTTTTTAAAAACCCACCCCGGTTTTATTTTTGCCACAGATTTTCCAAGGATACCGTTAGCCAAACAGGAGCGACCAGGAAAAAGTCTTAGTCCTGTGCAAGGATAATGGAATTTGTTAAAAAATGAAACATCCTATGAAGTATTTGTATTCGGGCTAGGTTGGGTCACGCAAAGGCTTGTGGGGATTTGCGGGTAACTGGCTCATGTGGCCACATCCGGGCACCACGCTTACGAGGAGGACGAATGAGGGTGACAGTGGCTGACGGCCTCAGCAGAAGAAACTAACTGCTCAGAGGTGTCTGCCTCCCCGAAGCCATCCCACGGTTCTTCAGTCCAGCACCTCGGCAGTGAGGGCCTTGCTATTAAGTTAAAAAAGAGGTGGCACTTACCCAGCTGACTGGGAGTTCCAAGTCATAGTCACCCAGAGTAGTAATGTGAGTACAGTGGTACCTCGAGATACGAGTTTAATTCGTTCTGTAACCTTGAGGCGTGGGAAACTATGAGACTCAAGGCACACCGCATTTGTCCAAATAAAACTTACAGTTGGTGGGTCATGTGCAGCCGGCCAATCTGCGCGATGACTCCTATCTCAAATGTTGCTTGTATTTCAAAGCAAAAATCGCTCGCTCGACGGTTTGTATCTCAAAAATCTTGTATCTCGAGGTACCACTGTACTAAGTTCATTAGGGAACCTGCTATCATCAGTATTTCCTATTGACAGGGGCAGTTCAATTACAGGACAGGTGGAATCTAACGTAACATGAGCACTTCCTTAGGAAGGATCCAGGGGACAAATGCCGCAAGTTCTGGAAACCTGAGTCCTGTGGGGACCTGTGGGAACCCCAATGCTCTCACGATCGTGGGCAGAGTGGCTCGTTTCCCTCCCTGCCGTCGGGTTTTGTCTCCAGATGATGATCGCCAGGCACGGAATGGAAATGCGATAATCACCAAAGACTACTGGTGATTACATGCAGAATGCAAGCTCTGGGGTGAAGTCTTGGTGTTACTTTTTTTTTGCCCAGAAATTGCCTTCTTCTCCACGATGCTCTATTTAAAGACCCAAAGGGCTGCCCAGCGGCCGAATCCACACTCCACCTGAAGAAAAGGCACCTATTCAGCCATCAGAGATGGACATGGCCCTTGGAGTGTGGGCTGAGGTGGCCTAAGGGATCCAGTCCCCATCACTGATTCAAATACCACCGAGACAAGATGAGTCCCGGAGGCTGGGACAGAGATTGGCACCAGCCATGTCCACAATCTGTCCTGACCTTCTAGTCCTCCAGGCAGAGAAACAGCATTCTCCCAGGAGGCCTGGAGGGGCCTCTTCAAAAGGCAGGAGAGACAGGCATTGATGGGGACTCTGACTTGACTTTCTGTAACTAAAAAAACAACCACCAGGTACGTGCAAGTCAGAGTTTTGAACTTGGAGCAGTTGGCAGAGAGCTTTGAAAGATGTGATTGGTGCCTCTCTCTGGAAGCAAGCCTTAAGAAAATGGTTTTGAAAACGAAGTCAGCGCAACTCGGCACTTGGAAGCGAGAAAATGACGAGGATAAGACTTCCTCTGGGGTCCCAATAGCTCCTGGGAAGCGGGTTCCTATTGAGCACATTCTAGGGTATGAGAAGCTAGGGATGGGGCCTCACAATGATGGACCACCCAGATGGCTGGCTGGCTGGCTGGCTGGCAGGCTGGCTGGCAGGCCGACTGGCTGGATCTAGACAGCAGCTGTGAGAGAATCTGCTCATAACCATCTTGTGTCTGGGACGCAGAGCGAGCGGCCCACTTCGAGGCCTGCGCATGTACCGCCGCGCACCAGCCCTGCTCCGGAGCTCCCTGAGGTGGCAGCAGATGTTAAAAACTGCAGTTGCAACCTTTAAGCCGCAATGAAGGAGTTCACGGGGTTCATCATCCCGGTACCCCACCCGATTCTCCAGCGATCCCGCTGAAAGCTCTCAAACAGTCCTCGGCCCTAACACGGGGCACGCAGCGCGTGTTCAACACTGATCTGCCCATGATTACCCTCGGCTGCTGTAAAACAATCTCGCTCCCCCAGTGAACGCCGGCTGCAGCAACAATGGTGTTATTGACTTGTTGCTCCGGCTCTATTTAGTTATTACCCTCGGGGCTACAATCAATAGACTTTGCACCAAGTCAGCCTAATAAATCCCAGGCTCTCACTGGAGGTTTGCCAGGAAAGGCAAGAAAATCTATGGCAGGGAAACACTTGGAGTGCAAAGAGAGAGAAAGCTGCACTGACAGCTGTATAAATTAATTAACAAGGAGCTGTTTCTTCTTCTGAAAGATCACATCGCGCATTTATCATCATTGAAGAAGTCACAGACAGGCGATCATAAAATGATCGGGTGATGTAAAAAAAAAAACAAAAAAAAAAACCAACACAAAAACCCACAAAGTTGGACGCGCACACAAAAGAGACCCACATTCTACGGCAACTTGGTTTGGTTTCTCCCCCCACCCCCGCTCCCCTCTTTATTACATTTTCAATTACTCGACTTATAAATTTGCCTTCTCAGCACCGGTTCTGGTCAGTCTATTATTTCCCGTTTATTTGGACAAATGCGGTGTGCCTTGATAATTCTTTAAGCTCGCGGTTGAAAAAGTCAACACGATACAGAGAGAACGTGGATCATTAACGCTGTTGTGTTCTGGGGTTTGTTTTTCCTCCCCACTCCCTTGGAATTCAGGAATGTAGGTCGTGCTTCTTCTAATGCAACAGGAGAGGGAAAATGCTTTAGATGACAGAAGCACTGAAAGGTCAGGGCAAAATATGCCAGGTAGATGAGTGTAGAAGATTCTAGAATCTTTTTTAAAAAAATATATATATTTTATTGATTTTTTACAGAGAGGAAGGGAGAGGGATAGAAAGTCAGAAACATCAATAAGAAAGAGACATCAATCAGCCACCTCCTGCACTTCCCACACTGGAGATGTGCCCGTAACCAAGGTACATGCTCCTGACCGGAATCGAACCTGGGACCCTTCAGTCCGAAAGCCGACGCTCTATCCATTGAGCCAAACCAGTCTCAGCAGGTTCTAGAATCTTAATAAGCAAGTGATGTGTCGATTCAGTGGAAAAGGGGCCCAGGCTCTGACTGCCTGAAGGCACACTCAAGTCGGGCCACCTCGGGGACCAGACAGTCCCCTCACAGATTTAAAGACACACAACAGACCAGGGTGCTCTCAAAGCTTACAGGCATGGCCATGGTACCTCCTAGAGTCCGCATCTACACTTGTCGTTGGTCCCAACCCCTCCCACACCAAAACTTGTAACTTGCTGGAGAAAGGGTCTTTCTAAAGGACTAGTGATTTGAGTTTTTAAATTCGAGGGTGGAAGTGTCAGAAAGGGTCTTTAAACAGAATCCCGAGATCCAACCTCAAATCTCACTCAGCAGATTGGCCACCAGTCGGGGAGGGCCTATTAGGTCCCGGGCACTGAAACGGCCATTGACTGGCCGTGACACAGGCATCATTGTTCCCAGGCGTGGAAAGCTTGTTTCATTGCCTCGGTCTAGCCTGGGATATGTCTGCATGTTAACACACGCCTGTGAACACAAAGGGCACAGCGATCCCCTCAAATACGTGCCCTTAAAACTCGGCGGGCCCTCGGGGGGTGGGGGGGCGCCTGCGAGCGAACACGTGAAACCCGTTTTTTATTGTGGGACTGCTAATTGTGTTGTCCCAATAATTTATTGCCTCTTATAAATGGTTTCCAGGTAATAAGAGTTAATTGACTCAAGAGACTTTCATCCATTGCAATTATCTCCGAAGACTGTACATTAGGCTGCTGAACTCTCTATGAATCGGGTCAAGAGTATCACCCGAACAGTTGCATAAAAAGACAGCGGAACTTAAAATCATCACCCCACACTGATTTCTCAGTGTGCTCACAGCAAGCTGGTCATCCTTACATTAATTCACCACCCCGAGCGCGACCTGGCCTTGAGCTGGAAGACTGGCCGGGAACACAGGCCTCCAAGGTCACCTACTTGACTGCCCATCTCATTTGTCATAAGAAGACCCGGGCTCGGAGGGGAAGTGCTGCTCCTGGCGAGTCCCTGGACGGTCAGCGGCAGGGCCAGGCCTGGGTCATGGATGTCCCACCATCTTGCTCCGGCATCCGGAAGTCTCAGCTAGATGGAATAACCTCCGAGGAGGACCTCTGACATGATGGAGAGGTCCAGCCTTGGTGTCTCTGCCTCAATGTCTATTTGGCGTCTCTTTCCCCACCCAATGCATGCGCACGAGGAATCTAACTCTGCGGCCACTCATTGCCTTGCCTCGGCCAAGTCTCTCAATGTCCCTGAGATGTAGGTGTCTTCTATGCTCAACTCTAGCACCCTATGATGTACGCCAGTGGCTCCTCACGGGTTCTTGGGTCCTGCTGTGTTTGCATAGATCTTCCTACTGCTCTCAGGGTCTTCATATCCACCAGCCCTCTGCTGCCCACCCCACGTAAGCTGCTGGATCCTGGCAACGACGTGCCTTCACTCAAGGGCAGGGCACCATTGGAGGGAATTGCAGGCCCAGGGGAAAATCTCAGTTCACACTCTAAAGATCCTCCCTTCCACGTAGAAGGCTATGCTGATGACATGTTTTCTTTCTAATCAATGGTGTCCTGAAAGAATCCAAGCAGGGTACTATTTGCAACACTGAGATGTGTTGAGGCCTGAGCACCTTCCCAGCACACCCTCAGCCAAAATGGGGTGCGTTCAAGCTCTTTTCTAAGACTTCCTGGGGTTAATGCTTTGGGTAGAGGGATGGGACTAGTGCAGGACAGTTTATGGGGCGGTCCGTGCCTCTGGAATTGGCTACTGTCTGGATTCGAGGGTTCTAGCCTCTATAACCTGCAGTAGCTGGCACAGTTAGCTTTTCGCCTGGCCAGTGGCGGGAGAGGGAGAGAAGCACGGTAAGGGTAAGCTCAGGTGCTCTGTGTGGGCACTGGACCCAGGTGCCATGGGCTTTCCCTCACCTGAGAATGCTTTTTTAACCCATTCAATACTCCTGGGAACTTGGTATCATTATCCATTTTAGAGAGGAAAAGACGAAGGCTCAGGAGGTTAACTGACGCATCTAAGGCCACAAGGGTGGCCACGAATGAGCTCTTAGTCTTTGACAAATGGTTAAGTCTATTTCCGTTATACCTTACTTCTCCCAAAAGGCTCAGAGATGGCAAGGGGGTAAGAGACAGGCCTAAATTAGGGTGATTAAACCACTCCACTAACCTATCGTGTTTGTTATTTCATCCACTTAGTGGGTGTACTTCATCAACTTTAGGGCTCCACTCCATGGCTCACAGACTAGAGCTTCTGAAGCGGCTCTCCCATTGGGAAGTTAGCCCTTCCTGCCCTGCCATTAGCCAATGGGCTTCTAAGGTGGGCCGGGCTAGGGTATGTCTCAGTGGATGATCACATCGTGCCACAGTTCATTTCTTTCCTTTAAAATATGGTTATCCAACTGGAGATCCACATGCAAGAGAAGAAAGCTCGATCCTTTCCTCAGATCATATATAAACATTGACTTAGAATGGATCAAAGACCTTAATGCAAGAGCCAAAACTATAAAACTCTTAGAAGAAAACAGCAATAAATCTTTGTGACCTTGGATTTAGCAACAGATTCTTGAATATGACACCAAAAGCACAAGCAACAAAAGGAAATAGATGAATAGTGTTTAATTAAAATGAAAAAAAATCTTTGTGCTTCAAAGAACAATAAAGGAAAATGAAAAGACCACTCACAGAACTGGAGAAAATATTTGCAAGTCATATAGTTGATAAGGGACCTGCATCTAAATAAAGAACTCTTGCAACTGAATAGTAAAAAGACAAGTAACTCAATTAAAATGGGCAAAGGCTCTGAGCAGACATGTCTCTGAAGAAGGCATACAAGTGGCCCTCTCTGGTTTGGCTCAGTGGATAGAGCTTCGGCCTGTGGACTGAAGGGTCCCAGGTTCAATTTATAATCAAGAGCACATGTCCGGGTAACGGGCTCAATCCCCAGTGTGGGGCGTGCAGGAGACAGCAGATCAAATGACACTCTTATCATTGATATTGATCTCTCTCTCTCCTTTTCCCTTCCTTTCTGAAATCAATAAAAAAAATATGTATTTTTAAAACAAAGCATGTTAATGACTAAAAGTATGGAAAAAAGATGCTTCATATCATTAGTCATCAGGGAAATGCAAGTCCTAACCACAATCAGATACCATTTCACACTCATGAGATGGCTACAGTAAAAAAGTCAGACAAATAGCAAGTGTTGGTGAGGATGTGGAAAAACTGAAACCCTTATACACTGGCGAGACTACAATAGGGTACCGCTGCTCTGTAAAAACAGTTTGGTAGTTTCTCAAAAAGTTAAACACAGAGTTACCATTTGATTCAGTAATCCACACACAGACTGTACATGAATGTCCATAGTAGCATTATTTATAATAACTAAAGTGTGGAAAAAACAAATGCCACAGACTGCAGAGTGGATACACGGATAAAGACAACGTGGTATGTTATTCGTCCATAAAAATGGCTGCAATACTGACACGTACTATAACATGGATAAACACTGAAAATATTATGCTAAGTGAGAGAAGTCAGTCACAGAAGATCACATAGTATATGATTCCATTTACAGGGGATCTAGAATGGGTAAACCTACAGAGAAAGTAGATTAGTGGGTGCTCAGGGCTGGGGGGAAGGGGGGATTGGAGAGTGACAGCTAACAGGGGTTTCTTTTTCTTTTAGAGGTGATGAAGATGTTCTAAAAGTCACTGTGATGATGGTTGCACATCTCTGTGAATATCTCAGAACCATTGCATTATACACTCGACACGGCTGAACTGCAGGGTGATAAAACTTTACAACTTCCCTTCCCCCCAGGCCTGGCCTGTGTGGCTCAATGGTTGAGCGCCGATCTAAGAACCAGGAGGTCACAGTTAGATTCCCAATCAGGGCACAAGCCCAGGTTGTGGGCTCCATTCCCCAGCGGGGAGCATGTAGGCGGCGGCCAATCAATGATCCTCTCTCACCTTTGATGTTTCTCTCTCTCTCTCTCCCTCTCCCTTCTTCTCTGAAATCAATACAAATATAAACAAGCAAGACAAAAAAACAAAACAAAAACTCCCTGAAACAACCCAAAACAAGACTGTTTAGGGAGATGCTCTGTGGGGTAGGGCCACATCCTTCCCCACATTCCTTTCCCAGCTCCGGGGGTCTGCCCCGTGGGTGGGCATGCTGCTCATTTTGGAAATGCCTCCTCCTTCCTCCCCTGAGAGCTGAAGACAAGGAGAGCGGGCAGTGAGCACTCCTTCCCGCGCACGTGCTGCAGGACCAGCGCCATGCCGTGCCACGCAGGCCTCTCATTCCCTTTTACAACTGGCCTCCAAGAGGTGCCATTCTTTTTTTTTAAATTAATATATTTTATTTACTTTTTACAGAGAGGAAGAGAGAAGGATAGAAAGTCAGAAACATCGATGAGAGAGAGACATCGATCAGCCGCCTCCTGCACGTCCCCTACTGGGGATGTGCCCGCAACCAAGGTACATGCCCCCAACCGGAATCGAACCTGGGACCTTTCAGTCCGCAGGCCGACGCTCTATCCACTGAGCTAAACCGGTCTCGGCAGAGGTGCCATTCTTCT
This sequence comes from Lasiurus borealis, assembly GCA_004026805.1. Taxonomy (NCBI): domain Eukaryota; kingdom Metazoa; phylum Chordata; class Mammalia; order Chiroptera; family Vespertilionidae; genus Lasiurus; species Lasiurus borealis. Next base: position 38,816 of record PVJN01010780.1, read on the forward strand.
TCCACCTAAACAAGAGGAGCTGAAGGAGTGCCGGCCGCAAAGCTCTGGATCTGAATCCCAGTCCGTCTGCCTCCAGAGCTCAGGCACAGGCGAGCTTTACTTGCAGATGAACATTTGACAATGCACTGGGAAGGGGGCTGGGGTGTGCATGGAAGCCTTCTCTCCTCCCCCCCCCCCACCCCGAGGCCTGGGGAACCCAGAGGCCTCTCCGTTATAAACCCCCAAAGTGCTCCCACGGAGAGCCCGAAACCCCTTTTGGTAGAAGCTAGACATTTCTTTGGAGAGAAATCATTGAAAAGCGGGGAAGGGGGATGTTAGCAGTTGTAGCTGACACTCCGAACCCCATCTTTATACGTCTTTGTTTCTGAGGAGCATGCTGTTTGTGGTTAGGAAGAAACATACCCGTTGAGTTTTAAGGAGGTATTTCTATAAACATGTGGCAGAGTAGGATGTTCGGAGATTTCACGATGGAATTAATTTTCTTTTTTAAAAAAACATTTGGCATTAGTTACTCCTGTTCATGAGGCTGGATCCTTCGGCCAAACTCTTGTTTTCATGTCAAACCAGAATGGTTGGTGCCCAAGTTTGACACATGGTCGCAGTCTGTCCACCTCTGACACTACCCTACGGGGTGGTTGAGACCAGTCCCTGACCCTCTCGGGTGACAGCACCTTGCTGGACTCCAATGACTGTTGCAGAATTACAATAGTCAAACATGGAGCATGATGGGAATGGATCAGACTGCCAGCTGGCAAGCCTGTGGCCCGGTCCCACCTGCCAGATGTGTTTGTTTGGTCTGTACAGTTCATAATTTTGTAAAAACATTCTTGCCAGTATTTACCAACAAGGAGGTTTGCGATGTAGAACTCAGGCATTCTGGGAAATGTGGCAAATCTGACCTTACCGGGCCCTATTCCCCACAAGGCAGCAGTGGACTGCATTCTGAGAAGCCCTCTCCATAGACTTTTATTCTCCTGGTACATCACCTCGTGCGTGGCTCATCTTACTCACCTGTGCGCCTACCTGGTTCCCCAGGGTGCCCGCTTGTGCCACCTCTGACTGGATCTCTTCCCAGGTTCTTCCCAGCCCTCCCAGCTCTGAGCTTTGTCGTGCGCCAACAGGAAGGTGAGACACTTGACTTTGCTACATCCCTTTTCACATTCTATACGGAGCAACGCATGGCACAGACTGGGGACAACGTGACAAGGCAAGAAAAGCCATATTGCCCCTCACGCTTGACACCACACCCAGAGCAGAACCTAAGGGAGACTCCTGCAAGGCTTTCAGCCCTCACCATCGCTCTACCTTTCCCAGGACCTCCACCCCATGGACAGCGGGATACATCTGGTGTAGACTGGGAGGCGGGCTAGTTAAGACAAAGACATGGCAATACAGTGGTACCTCGAGATACGAGTGTCCTAACATACGAGCCCTCGAGTGAGTGATTTTTGCTTTGAAATACGAGCAACATTTGAGATACGAGTAATCACGCGGATCGGCCGGCTGCACACGACCCACCAGTTTACCGCGACTCGAGCGTCTCATAGTTTCCCACGCCTCAAGGTTACGGGACGAATTAAACTCGTATCTCGAGGTACCACTGTACCATGGTTTCGTCTGACATTACAATAGCCCTTGGATTCCAAGTCAACTCATTTGCTTCCTCGTGGGCACGGGAGACCCACAGACCCTGCACATCAAACACCGTCTCCCCTCACATTAAAGGCGGCGCGGGTCCTTCCCCTCACAGGAGGGCTCGCTTTCTGGCTGCCATAACCTTATAATGAGGTCCCTGAGATGGGCCGCGCGCACGCAGTCAGCAGGGCTGCGATGGGGGAACGGATTTTCACCTTCCTCCTGGGTGTGATTAATCACGAGTTTCGGCTCTCCCCACTTCACACAGAAATTACCTGGAGCGGGCGCGTGGTTTATCTTTTCTAGTCCTCCTAGCTTTTCTTTTAAGACGGGAGTGGCTGTCGGTCCTACAAGGTCAGCATGACTTCCTCATGGGATTAAAAAAGAACGTTTCTCATTGTGAAATAATTACAAACCTAACGGGAAAGTGGCCAGAATAATAAAATGAGCTTCCACATCCTTTACCTAGATTGAGTGATTGCTGTCATTTCACCCCGTAAGCTTTCCCTCCCTCCCTCTCTCTCTCTCTCTCTCTCTCTCTCTCTCTCTCTCTCTCCTTCTCTCATGGAGAAGGAACCCTTTGAGAATGAGTCACAGACTTCAAGCTCCTTCACCCAAATCAGGAACTTCACCAATGGGTAAGCCTGACATCAAATCCACAGCCTGCACCCAGCTCTGCCGGTTGCCCTTTGCAGACTCCCGCCACCCACCCCCACCCCGTTTTCAACCTCGGATCACACGGCTGCATTGACCTGTCTAGTTTTCCCATTGTCCCCTTGGTGTCCTCTAATCTGAAATCCTCATGTGGTTTGAAAGATGCTTTCTCTGTGGCACCAGAGAAACAGAGCAGACAGACAGAGACTGGAGACAGGCAAAAAGGGGAAAATCCCCAAATGCAATGCGGGGGCTCGGAGGGGACACCAAACGCGCGCGCCCTTAGCAGTTGCTCCAGGAGTTGCCTCGCGTGCTCAGAGCTGAACGGGCAGACCTGCGAAGTTAAGAGTCTTCTACGTCCGTCCATCCTTCCTCTCCAGACACTGCATGTCCCGCTCTAATCACCGGAGTCTCCAAGAAAGAGCTGTGAGGAGGCCTAATTACATTTCCAGGCTGGGAGAGCCGTCTCCCAGTCCCCGGGCCTTGCATCTCACAAAGCCTCTAAATCGGTCCATTCTGCCACCACAATGGATGCTCACACTCGCAAGCAATTTGTTTGAATTATGTAAATCACTTCGTTCTCTCTGCAACCATCTCCAGGGAGCAGGGAGCCAGACAGGGATGAGGAAGACTGGGGTAGGACGAGAGGGGCTGAGGGCGGCTGGCTGGTCCTGGGGTCGCCAACCGTAAGTGGCTGGGGTGCAGGAACTGTCTTAGGAAGGGCTTCAGGAGGCAAGAGGGAAGGAATGTAGGGTCATGCCTTCCCAACACAGGTGCCCCGTGGCTCCTGGCACGAAGCTCGGGATGCATTTTATCTGAGCTTCTGGGGAGACCAGGATCCCAACAGGTGCCACATCCTGGCAGACACTGCAGCTGCCCTGTGCTTGTCAGCGTTGCTGGAAGCAATAGAAAGAGAAGCAAGAGTCACCCAGACCCCCTCAACCCAGCTTCCTGCAAGGGGCTTGACGATAGACTGGTCTAGAACATTTTGGGCTTTATACCATTCTGCGTGACTCTTGCTTCTCTTTCTATTGCTTGGATGAAGCACTACAGGGCAACCATGACGGATCTTGTCCTGTCTCCTTTTTCCATGTTTTGGATGGAGTTAGTATTTTTTTTTTTTAATATATTTTATTGATTTTTTTACAGAGAGGAAGGGAGAGGGATAGAAAGTCAGAAACATCGATGAGAGAGAGACATCGATCAGCTGCCTCCTGCACGCCCCACACTGGAGATGTGCCCGCAACCAAGGTACATGCCCCCGACCGGAATCGAACCTGGGACCTTTCAGTCCGCAGGCCGACGCTCTATCCACTGAGCCAAACCGGCTTCGGCTGGAGTTAGTGTTTAATACAAGCTGATTAAATGTCCCACTGACCTTCAAACAATTTTTAAAATGCTTATTTTTTCATTGTAACAAAAACGATTTGGAGAATACAGGGAGGAAGGGAGGGAGGAGGGGAGGAACGATGGGAGGGAGGACCTCTTTGTTGAATACCCTTAAACAAATGCGTTCATTATTAGAGAGTGTTTGCTCCCACTGTCCAGCAGAGCCCACACTGTGCTTATTAATTTGTGCCCCCCTGTCTTCAGGACCAGGACCAGGATGAATATATTTTATACAACATATCAGGATTATTTCGCTAGCATGCTTTTATCCTGACAGCGTTTACTTCATCCTTAGCACTGAGTAGGCACTTATTTCCTTTTAGGCACTCGAGTTTGCTTGTTGCCCCCAGTAGAGAAGGGACTTGGAGAAGTAGAAGAGCTGGATGGTTCAGTCCAGACCATTCTGGTTCAAATTCCCAAATCCCCCGACTAGTTGTATGACTGGGCCTTCGTTTTGCCATCCATAAGAGGGCATGACAGAACTACCTACTCCAAAGGTTGTGGTGAGGACGAAATGAGAAAACACCACCAAGAGCCGAACGCAGTCCCTGGCATGTAGCAAGTGCTCCGCCCATATTCACTACTATCACTGTTACAGTGGTACCTCGAGATACGAGTGCCCTAACATATGAGATTTTTGAGATATGAGCCGTAGAATGAGCGATTTTTGCTTTGAAATACGAGCAACATTTGAGATAGGAGTAATCGCGAGGATCGGCCGGCTGCACACGACCCACCAGTTTACCTCGACTCGAGCGTCTCATAGTTTCCCACGCCTCAAGGTTACGGAATGAATTAAACTCGTATCTCGAGGTACCACTGTATTATTATTACCACGTGGTCTGAAATGTCAGGTTTCAGGCACAGGTTGGAAAGCTGATGGAAAGCATTTCCTCTTTAAAGAATAAAAACACAAATGGCTAAGAAATTAGTAGCCTTTAAACTCTGTTTGGAAGGCTATGTAAGAGACATAGAGCAAGATTTAAAGAGCCAGTACTGGAATGCACTATAGCTACATCTTTCTCTCTACGGGCGATTGGTACGGATCTCGTCCTGTTTCCTTTTCCCCTCCATGGCTCCCAAGAAAGAAACCTTTGGTTCTCATCTCATCCAATTTCCCCGCCACTGCGCCAGTCTCAGTTTCGTAAGACACTCTGACCACTGAGAAGATGACACTCTCTCTAGTTCCCCTTCTCCGCCAGCTGCGGGCGGGAGAGATGGAGAAGCAGATGGGCCGTGTGCCATCATCCTGGCTGAAAGCCGCCGCTTCCTCTCCTCTCTCTGACGGAATCCAGCCAGAAGTTTAGGTCCCATGGACAACAGGGAAATATTCCGTTCATCCAAAGGAAGTATCTTTCTCTCCCTTCTGAAGGGCACGGACCCTCTCTTCTTTCGGATGGGGATCTGGGCCCTGCTTTTAAAAATTGACTCTGAATGTGAATGCAGCATTTCCTGTCCAGGTGAGGTTGCCCAGAGCAACCAGAGGTCAGAATCAGAGTCTACCTGCTTACAGAAACAGCCTCTTTCTAACGCTAAGTTTAAAATTATATTTGAATCTAAGTTTATAAATCAGCTTTTCATAGCAAAGTTTATAAACAGAATTTCAAGTAACTCTGTAATAATGTTTTCCGTTGAAAGCACCAGCTTTTCATGATTTATGTATAGTTGACATACTTGGTCCATTGCTTAGTGTTAATTATAAAAAACAACAACATTTTTACTGATTTCAGAGAGGAAGGGAGAGAGAGAGAGAGAGAAACATCAATGATGAGAGAGAATCACTGATTGGCTGCCTCCTGCGCACACCCTACTGGGGATGGATTATGCTCACAACCTGGGCATGTGCCCTGACTGGGAAGAGAACAGTGACCTTTTGGTTCATAGGTTGATGCTCAAGCACTGAGCCATGCTGGCAGGGTTATTGTTTCCTTTTTATTTCTACAAAACAACTTCATGCCTTAGGTTTCCTTTTATGCTTGATCTTATAAAAATTCCTTAACATTCATGTCCTACTACATCCATGTGGTCTGGCCCTGGACCTGAGCTCCACCTCAACTCATCCCACTCTCTCTTCTCTTGCCTGGCCAGGCACACAGGCCTGTCTCCTGCCCTCTGCGCCCTCCCTGCTGCCACAGGGCCTTTGAACAAGCTGTTGCTATGACGGAACATCTGTGACGCTCATGAAGGCGATGCCCTCAAACCTCAGCTCATGCATCCCTTCTCTGGGAAAGCCATCTTGTTCTCCGTGTTTAGCTTAAATCTCGAGAGCAGAGGTTCTCCACGTGGGCTGTGGGCCTGCATCATCAGTGCCTCCTGGGGTCTCAGGGTCCCCTCAGACCTACTAAATCAGAAACTCTGAGAAGGGGAGGGGTAACCTTGGCAACCTGTGTTTTAGCAAGCCCTCGGGTGATTCCGAAGCCTGCTATAGTGTGAGAACCACTTGCTAACAGAGTCCATTGCCTCATGGCATCCGTGACCATTACATTCTCATCTTTGTGCCTTTGGTTAATGTGTTTCCCCCACTAAATTGAGGGCAACAGCCCTGTCTTTTTTTTTAAAATATATTTTTATTGATATTTTACAGAGAGGAAAGGAGAGGGATAGAGAGTTAGAAACACCGATGAGAGAGAGACATCGATCGGTCGCCTCCTGCACGACCCCTACTGGGGATGTGCCCGCAACCAAGGTACATGCCCTTGACCGGAATCGAACCTGGGACGCTTTGGTCCGCAGGCCGACGCTCTATCCACTGAGCCAAACCGGTTTCGGCAGCCCTGTCTTTCTTGCTCACCACTGTTTCCCGGCACAAAGCAGTGCAGAGCACCCATAACAGGTGTTCGAGAAACATTTTTCAATAAATTAAAAATAAATGAATGGAACATTTACAGAGATACATATCACAATAGAAGAAATGAGTCAGACAGATGAACAGGTCATTTACAAAAGAAGCAGCAGAAGTGGCAATATTTGAACATGCGCAACCTCAACTAGTAAACAAAAAAACTGGCAAAACAATGTGATGTCATCTGCCCCCCCATCCCCCCACTTATCGGGTTAGTGAAGATGAAAGGCAACTGTGAGACCAGTAAGGACACGTGGATGACCGCTGTTGTAGGATCTTGTGTTAGCGCAGCTTCTCTGCACTGCAGTTTGGCATCATTTTGCAAACTGAACGATGAACCAGCAACTCCACCCTTAGTCATGAACTCTAGGATATATTAGGACTCGTGCACGCAGGTATATGGATGTACAAGAGTGAACACTAACAGTAACGCTGTTACCCTGACTTGTGATCATGCAAATATTCCTCCATAGGCACTTATTTAAGTAAACTGGCGCGTTCAGAACACCAAGCACCAAGCAGTCCATAAAAAGGCTGCTGCTGAGATGAACTGATCGATTCACAAGTAATTCATAATCGCAATAATGACAGTGTTTAGTCAAATGAAAAAAGCTCAACTTCATTAAAAATGTATTTCTGTAGGTGGATGGAGCAAGAGAAAAAGACATATATTCAACAAAAGGCTTACAATAGTGTGATGATAAGTGGTTTGAATTTTCTTCACAGTAATTTTCGAATATTTTTCTATCCATTATATAATACGAAGTCTTAAAATATAACATGTTAAACACCAAGGTTAGCTTAAGCAAAGCAGAACCGGGAAGGTACAGCGATTTTATAAAAACAAAACCAACCAAAGATAATGCTCCCAACATTATTCCCTGTTTCAGATTCACCATGCCGAGCGTCATCTCTACTCCTACAGTCAATCAAGAATCGCCTGCCGCTGGCTCCAGCGACCAACACAGCCAGCACTACAGGCACCAACGGGGACTAAGGAGCTGGTGACTGAGAGTGTGCATGCACAGGACAAGTCCCTAACCTTCACTAGGACTTCCAGAGGCTGCCACACCCACGAAAGGTGAGCGCCCCTTCCCAGCACTGCAGGTTGGGCATCAGGCTATGGGGAACCCCAAATAACTCCCTGCGATGCTGGAGACACTCGCTGGCAGGCATCACTGCGGTTTAAAAACCTTTCTTTCAATAGAAGATATTTCTTTCCCTCTCTCCCTTCTTCTTGCCCTGAGAACATACACATGCTTGGCCTGCTGTTTCCCAGAAAGGATGCGATGTCATGGATTGAATGGCTAAACCATTAGATCAGCGGTTCTCAACCTGTGGGTTGCGATGAGCCTAAGACCATTGGAAAACACAGATATTTACATTATGATTCACATAATGTAAACCAGTAGCAAAATTACAGTTATGAAGTAGCAATGAAAATAATGTTATGGTTGGGGGTCACCACAACATGAGGAACTGTATTAAAGGGTCGCGGCATTAAGAAGGTTGAGAACCACTGCATTAGATGGCTGTGTGATTGGTACCCAGTTCCTTACATGTCCTTGGTGTCCTATGGCAATAGGCGGTCAAAGAGTGAGGCTGGAGGTCAGTGGCAGAAACTCAGTGACCTGGTAGCATGTACAGGGTACCTTCCCTCCCCCCAAATGTATATGCACTTTGGCTGCCATTATTAATTTCAATGAGTTAAATCTGAAAAGAGAGGAACCTCACCTGAGCTGCATCAGCTGTTAGAGTGTGCACACGTGGTTCTGGGACACCCGATATAAACAACACCGGCCTGAGAGCTTCCATTGAGATGAGGGTTGAGCAGAAGACAGGTTCTAACACAGACAACTTCCACCGACACCCTGCCACACTCCTCATCCTGAGTCCCGTAGCTCGGTGAGGCTGGGCCCGACTGCCACCAGGCCATTAAGTTCCCTCCTCCAAGCTTCAGAGCAAGGTGACCTGCTCTCTGTATGACCAGGCAGGAGAAGCAAGGCCTTACCCCAACCTCGTCACCTTGGCACAGGTGGGGCGTATAAAATTACACTTGGACCTGAGACTCGTAACCAAGGCCAGGGCTACATTAAGGTCTACCAGGAGGCCACACGCTCAGCCATCCATTCTCTGCTGCCGAAGTGGCACTGCTGATGGGTTTCTGAGCATCTGCCAAGTGACAGGCTACACAAAATGACCCCTTGCTGTGACTTTAGAAAACAACAACAAATAGGCTTCCTCCAGGTGTGTAGCTGTGATGAGCTGGAGGAGTGATATTTCAACGTCTTGATCTGTCCCTGGTGCGGGAGACGTGAAGCTGAGCCGTAAAGCCACCCCTGTCCAGGACCAGCACTCAAGCCACCTCTGGGAGCAGCCGGGGGCGAAAAGAAATCACGTTTACAAGGGAGAATGTTCACTTTTAGGCAGGGATCGCCTCGCGCTAATCAACTCTATTCCAGGTAGGTATTAATGAGAAATCGGTAGAGAGAGAGAGAGAGCTAATGACTGCCTGGTCTTTGCATAATTACCATGACCCGAAGGGCTTTCAAAATGCCCAATTAGCTAATTAAACCGAGTCCTGTTGAAGTTTTACTATCCTAATTCAAATCTCCTGCCCGAACACACCGGCAGAACTTTTTTAAAGACAGAGTGAGGGAACTCGAGAAGCACCCAGTGCCGCATGCAGACCCTCAGTCATTTCAGATTCTCTTTCAACAGCCCTCAGGGGGGGGGGGGGTTCCTATGCCAACTTGCAGGGGCCTCTTTGTCTTCCTGTTTCTGGGTGCCTGTCTGTGTTCCACTTCCGAATAAAAAAAGCCCTCAGCTTGGTGAGGTCCCTGAATTCACTTTCCAGTTGGTTTTCGGGCGCCACCGCTACACCTTGTGGCGGCAGTGACCCAGGATCTTGGGCTGTGGCAGGGACCGCTCAGGCACGTGCTGGGAGGGCGACCTCAGAGGACGTGTCTGAGGCCGTGACGCCACAGGAAATGAGACCTGCAGCATCCTAGTACCGGGGTGGACTCCCCTCCACTGAAATGGTATAACTCACTCCCCACACCCAAACCTGCCAATCCACTTTGTTTATGAGAGACTTTAAATAAAGTATAGTAAATAAACCTGAAATGTACCTTGTGCGATAATTGTCAAAGACCTTGAACTTCTGAGGGGAGGGAGGCAGGGGAAAGTGTCAATCTTCCCAGATCTGCAGTAAATCAGGTCATTGTAAAAGCGTTTATTGAGACCGCAGAGTAGATATTCAGAAAAATGAAGCAGGATCGGCTCTTATGAATGAAATTGTTACATGTGTAGAGACACACACATAGGGAGGTAGATGCATACAGACATTTAATGAATTCACATTTTTATACACATATATATGCACACACACACAGAGGGAGAGAGAGAGAGAAGAAGGAAGAAGAAGATGAGGGGTCAGGAGGAGGAGGGGAAGAAGGGAGGGGGTGGAAAGACCAGCCATCAAGGGTAATAACTCCAGCAACAGAATCAGTTTTAAAACTCAATTGTGGAGGATCGAACTTATTTTTCTAGCTTATGGGATTAAAACTGGATTTCAACCCAGAGGTAAAACATTTGCACCGACATTAAGAAGAATGTCAGGCTGGGTTAAAAAAAGAAAAAAAAGAAAAGAATACGTGGCATTATTAGCCAGAGTAAGACATAACTGTTATGTTTAAGGGAGAAAAAAAAGCCTTTATTTGTTCCCTAAACAATCATAACTCAATCAACCAAACAAGGCCTCCCCCCACCGCCCCCCAGCCACCGTCAGAATGGGGGTTTTGTGTAAGCTCCTTGTTGGTACAAAAGCCTGACGTTAGAGTCTCGAGGGGTAATCCTAAAGCTGTTAGACCGAAATTAGAACAAATCTGGCCGGCAGATCTGGGTTTGGAAGACAGCTCTATTGAAGGGGGCCGTGCTGATTCCTGCGGCAGATAAGCCCCCCACGGTCTAAGGGTGATCCCTTCGGCAAACACGGGCGTGGCACTGCCATTGTCTACTTTTCCACTTCACAGCGGAGCCCCGGCCTCACAGGCACCGCATGAAAAAGCAACAGATTCCTGGAGGCCGACAGCGTGCCGCTGGGTTCGAGGCTGACCTTCCCTTCTTACCCCTTCAAAGCACAAAAGGTAAAGGCATGCGCCCTTGTAAAATGGGGGTGCCTGTCACTCAACGAGGGGCGACAGGGAAGGGCGCACCGTCCTGGTCACACACTCTTAAATCGAATGGGAACTTACTCGGTGTTAGCAACAAACATCTGGATTGTTTCCCACTTTTTGAAAACAATAAATAAATAGCTTATTTAGCTGAAAATAAACTCTCATCTCTGATCCCTCGCCAGTGCACACATGCCAGTCACCCGCAGACCGCAAAGGCAGCGCCTCGTGAGCATCCCTGGGACATTTTAGGACAGGACAAGCGAAACTGTCAAAACGCCTAAATTCTATCTCCCTGGTTTCTATTTCCCCGGGGTGGACTTCTGCATATTTTTCCTTGTTTACGTCTTCACCACCCGCCTTCTTCTGTAGTTCTGGTTCTTTGCAACTCGGGTTTGGAAGGCTCCAGAAAATGCCCCGCTCTGCTCACCACACCCCGAAGTGCATTTTTTGTCTCGCTTCGTGACAGCATCCAGTCAGCGGCTGAGCGCTCTGAGGAGACAGGGGCTTCTGACACCCTGGAAACGCACCCCGACTCTTCTGATCGGGGCAGCCCCAGAGTGTTGGATGGGCCGGTGGGGAACCACGGGGCTGTTAGGGACACTGGGAACTCGAGGGCGGGACAGGTGGGGGCTCCCGTGGGAGCAGAGAAGCATACCTTTGCTTTGCATTTGCTTCTTGAATCAACAAAACAGATTCCTTCACCCTCCGTGGAGGTGTCATGGTTGACTGGGAGGACTGCTGAGAGAGAAGGCCCGGGACCGCAGCATCCATGCCGCTTGGAGAGGCATGTTGCGGATGAACAGGGCCAGCTGTCTGCTTCCAACAAAAATACTCCCCCGCACGGGGTCCCCTGGCGCTGGTTCGGCCGTGCCTGCGAGCGGACTTCATACACTGGGGGCAAGTCAGCGATGGATCTTATTAAGTTTATTAGCAGCGAAAAACGCGAGACTTCAACAGTGGGAGGAAAGCGATCCACCCACACAATTTGCGAGGAATGAACATTTGGCTTTAACTACGGCTAATGTGGGAAACCCAAAACCCACTTCTCCAGCGAGAGACCTTTGGGGTCCGTTTTTACACGACTTTGATCAAACCAGGAATTAAAGTCCGGCCGGCCCGCTGCGGGCCGCGGGCGCTGGTGTTTCTCCAGTCACACCTCCGCCCATCAGCGTTTCCTCGGCTTATCTGCCCTCCCACCTTCGCTTAGCTTGGCTCCGGACCAAGGATGCCTTTCTCCCCGTCCCGTCCCAGCTCCCCTCCTGCGGGGGGGAGGCCTCCGGGAGGACGGTGGGCACCAGCAGGGGCCTGGCAGGGGTCAGGGCCCGAGTCTCGCAGGGTCACTGGTCGCTGAGGCCGCTTTGCAAAAACAGGGTCTCGGCTCAGACACAAGGCTGAGGAAGGAGGCCTGCAGGCCACCATGTTTTAGAGAGAAGTGATACCGATGAACAGTACCATATTTTCTGGTGTATAAGACGACTTTTTAAACGAAGAAAATCTTCTCAAAAGTCGGGGGTCATCTTATACACCGGGTGTCATCTTATAGGGCCAGAAATTACTGTAATAACAATGACCAGAAACTCTTATCAAAAACCGGCCACAGTCTTAAGCGCTTCGTTTCATTCTCACAACTACACTTGGAGGGATCCTCTGTTACAGTGGTACCTCAAAATACGAGTTTAATTCGTTCTGTAACCTTGAGGCGTGGGAAACTATGAAATACTCAAGTCTTGGTAAACTGGTGGGTCGTGTGCAGCCGGCCGATCCGAGCGATGACTCCTATCCCAAATGTTGCTCGTATTTCAAAGCAAAAATTGCTCGCTGGACGGCTCGTATCTCAAAAATCTCGTATGTTAGGGCACTCGTATCTTGAGGTACCACTGTATTATCTTCTGCTTACAGATGAGGAAACAGGCACAGGAAGCAAAGAGGCTCCGCCAAGAGCACCGGGCGGTGAGTGGCAGGGCCAGAGTCTAGGCCACACCTGGGCCGGCGTGTGCCCGGATCACGGCTGCAGCCCGCACTGCCTCCTGCACCTGGGATCTTTCCCCCTGGCCCTGGAATTAGCGGCATGCATGTTTCAAACGCTCAAGTTCTTGGACTCCACCCTGTCCGTTTTGATTGAGCAGGGCCGGGATGGGGACCAGGAGTCTGTCTCTTTAACCTGCGCCCCGGTGATTCTGCACCTGGGAAACGTCTGCTTACTGAACCGGGCGTTGTGTACACATGGGCGAAGGGATGGGCCAGGACCGAGCCGCTGGAGAAAAAGGTGTGTTCCTTGCAGATGTCCAGAGAACATGTAAGGCAGGGGTTGGAAGACAATCCGCAGTAATGCCCGACGAAGACATGGGACCTCCCTGTGCAAGTCCACACACACACCCTCCTCCCCCCCACGAACATCCTTGTTCATGCTAAACCCTCTGTTCTCCAGCTCTACTCAGCTCCGGTGCGGGCCTCACACTTACACTGATGCAGCTTTCCTTTACGTTACAGTGGTTACCGCAAATATGCTATTTGCAACTAACTGTGGGGGAGATGATGTAAGTGACAATTCTTACATACAGAAACACGCTCTGGGCAACGTTATTTATCATGGTGATAAACTGTAAACAAACAATATGTCCAGCCACAGAAGATTAAACCGCGTAGACATTCTAAACAATGGCTCGAGGCATATTTAATGATACGGAAAATGCTCACATTATGTCAAGTGGAAAAAGTAAAAAAAAAAAAAGCAAAACACCGGCTCCAAATGATTTTGCGAAAAACAAAAATAAAAACACAAAAGTTTGGAGGGAACTAGATCTGAATGCTAGAGGGGGTGTCTTTGGGCGGTCAGATTACAGGTAATTTACATTCCCTTTTTCTATTCTTCGGTAGTATGTGACTAGTTTCCACGAGAAGGCATTACATTATGCTGCCATAAAACCAACAGCAGCGAAGACAGAAAAAGCGAAAGCAAAAGAGATACAGTGGTACCTCGAGATACGAGTGCCCTAACATATGAGATTTTTGAGATACGAGCCGTCGAGCGAGCGATTTTTGCTTTGAAATACGAGCAACATTTGAGATACGAGTAATGGCGTGGATCGGCCGGCTGCACACGACCCACCAGTTTACCGTGACTCGAGCATCTCAGAGTTTCTTACGCCTCAAGGCTACGGAATGAATTAAACCCGTATCTCGAGGTACCACTGTACTGCCTTTCCTGGAGGAGCTTAAAAATTTCACGTGGCAGATGAGCAAGTGGTATGTGGGGTTGCCACGCTCACCCTGTGCTCAAACTACACCTGGGCCTCCCTTCTCGGCCCCCTCAGGTAGCAATTCCGCTGACGTCACTGCCCGAGGGCCTAACGGCCTCTCTGCTAGATGGTGAGGGCGGGGCTGGTCTTGGCCTCCTTGCTCACCCTTGAACCCCCAGCACCGAGTAGGGCCCTCCCACCTGGCTGCCTTTCAATACGTATTTTTGGCTTCAGGAGTGAATGATGTAGGTCTCACCACCCCAACCAAGGCACGGTGCCCGGAGGGCAGGCTCACATCACCTACAGCAGTGGTTCTCAACCTTCCTAATGCCGAGACCCTTTAAGACAGCTCCTCATGTGGTGGTGACCCCCCAACCGTAAAATTATTTCTGTCGCTACTTCATAACTGTAATTTGCTACTGTTAGGAATCTTAATGTAAATATCTGTGTTTTCTGATGGTCTTAGGAGACCCTGCTAGCTGTTCTCGACCCACAGATTGAGAACCGCTGATCTACAGAATTTCCCCGAGCACCAGAGGTGGGCATGCCATAGGTGCTTAATAAAGTCTCGCTTGTCTGATGGGGATCCCATGGACAAGAAGCATGCGGGAGGAGAGGAGAGGAGAGGAGAGGAGAGGAGAGGAGCCAGCCTCCTGGAAACACATCCAGGCCTCGGGCACGCCTCGGTGTGAGGCCGTGGACCCAGCCTTCCCGTGGCCAGGGCTGTGGGGAGCCGAGCGAGGGCTGATTCTGTGGGGGAGACGCAGCGAGGTAGCCGGGCATCTCTCTCTGCAGCAGCGGTCAGGCCTGAGCACACGGCTCCGCCCCACCCCTTTGGGCAGAAGATTGATAAGCATAATGATGATGTTTTAATGAGCTTAATTGCACATTCCTGATGTTCTTCCAGACTTGCCAAGCAGCTACTTCAGCATCCAGCAGTTTACTTGTAATAACTTTCCCCTTTCTCCACGCCGGGGAGCATAATTATTCCTGCGGTAATTCGGCCCTCGCTCCCTCCTCCCCTCCCTCCCTCCCTCCCTCTTTTTTTTTCTCGCTGTTTTTTCCCCCTTTCTGGGAATGGCTCTAAATGGGTATCTTTGAAAGGCGGGTGGCAGGCTGCTTTTGGTACAGGACTTACCAAGAACCCTTTCATCAAAGAAGCCCTTGTGAGCACGCCCTGGCCCCGAGCCAATCAGATCATCTCGCTGTCTGTTTCGGAGGAAAAGCTGACCCTGGTATGCGAGTCAAGCCGAGTCTGCAGACAGGCTGACTGCGCTCCTAGGCCAACCTGTCTTAGCCACGGAGAAAACGCTGAAGGGAAAATTACCTGTTTGGCTCCAGACGGAATTAACATTTTTTTTTTTTTTATATATATACCCAGATCCACACAAGTCTGTTTATTATTTTTTTT
>PVJN01010781.1:0-56146 GCA_004026805.1 Lasiurus borealis
CCGCCCCCCGCCCCCGGAAATAAGACTTCCTTGATAATAAGGCCTCCCCCGAACATAAGGCCTCCCAGGAGTATAAGGCCCCCAAAGCTACCGGCGTCTGACTCCTGATTTAAAGAGACCTCTCACTGCCTGAACAGCTCCGGCTGCGTTGCGGCCAATCAGTGAGCTGGTTTGTGATGACAACTATATCGTACCGTATACAGATAAATTTTCTTTTTTTTTGGTTCAACAATAAATGTGTACCCTATTCTTCTTCATGGAAAAATAAGACATCCCCTGAAAATAAGACCTAGTGCATCTTTGGGAGCAAAAATTAATATAAGACACTGTCTTGTTTTTGGGGAAACAGGGTAGTAACAGTTCCAGTACATTCCTGAGTGGTTTTCTGTGACACAGGGGGTGAAACAAGGCCAGTGTTCCAGGCATGGCACCCTTTGGTATGTCGGGGGTCTGCCCGAGGTCCTTTGCTGTAATCAGTTTTTTTCTGCTCAGGCAAAAAAGCTCTGATCTGGAACTTACCACAATGGAATTATTTCAGACCTAATTGCTCCCCTGGCCTAGGACAAAAAGTGTTTTGCTTTGAAAAAGATCCTTCTAGGTGTCTGAAGAACAGCGCGGGTCCAAAATTTGGAGGCCCGAACTTCACTGAGTTCTGCTCTGCCCAGAACCACCCAGTGGGAATCACAGAGCATGAGGCTGAGCTTTGTTCCGGGCCTTGGGTACACAGGGCCTGTGGCTCCTGGAACACAGTTGGCCCTTGAACAACTCGGGTTTGAAGGCAGGGTCCGCTTCTCGGCAGATTTAAAAAAAAAAAAATAATAAAACACAGTCTACCCTTTATCCGGGCAGGTTTCCACCACAACAATGTTTTCTCATTCGTAGCTGCAGATTCGCCATCGCGGATTGGAAAGTGCTGTTTTCTTTTTTAAAATATATTTTATGGATTTTTTACAGAGAGGAAGGGAGAGAGGGATAGAGAGAAATATTGATGAGAGAGAGAGAGACATCGATTAGCCATCTCCTGCACGCCCCCCACTGGGAATGTGCCCGCAGCCAAGGCACATGCCCTTGACCGGAATCGAACCTGGGACCTTTCAGTCTGCAGGCCGACGCTCTATCCACTGAGTCAAACCGGTTTCAGCGAAAGTGCTGTTTTCAATGCGTGGTTGGTTGAATCCAGGAATGCGAAGCGTCCACGGCGTGGGTGTGGGCGCCCCTAACTCCGGCGGCCTCCTTGGTGGGTCCCCTGCGCACAGCCCCTGTGCCTGAGCAGAGCGGGGAGCTGAGAGACCCCGGCCGGCCGTGTGGGGACACTTTTCCCGGGAGGGGTACCCTGAGCCTGCCGCCCCCTGGCCCTCAGCCTTCAATGGGAAGCTTCCTGCGTCAGACCCCCCACTCAGCAGAGCAGCTTGAGGCAAGTGCACTAAGAAAAACGATGACGGTTAATTTTTTTTTTTTCACGAATGAATGTGGTTATAATTTTGATGCTGCAAAATGCAGAGAAACTCAACATACTGCCTGGAATACCCCATAAGGGATAGCGATCCATTGATACACTTAGGTTTTATTGATTGTGCCTACTTAGGGGCAGGCAGTGGGCCCTGGGGATGTGCTTTTGGGAAGAAAACAGGCAGTGGTCACTGCCTTTGTGGGGTTTAAGAGAGGAAAGCAATTTATGGAACTATAGGTAGAGAATAGTCCCTCAACAATGAGATAAGTGCATAGAAGACTCTAGAATCATGCATTGGTGGGATGATGACTGAGTTTTTATTTTTACTTGCCCACATTTTCTGATTTCTCTCAATGAATATAGAGCACTTGTTAATAATTAATGAAAATTTAAGCAATTTTTCCCTCATGACTCAATGTACTTTAAAATATATTTGTCATGCTGAAACCGGTTTGGCTCATTGGATAGAGTGTCGGCTTGTGGACTGAAAGGTCCCAGGTTCGATTCCGGTCAAGGGCACATACATTGGTTGCGGGCACATCCCCAGTAGGGGGCGTGCAGGAGGCGGCTGATCGATGTCTCTCTCTCATCGATGTTTCTAACTTTCTATCCCTCTCCCTTCCTCTCTGTGAAAAATCAATAAAATATATTAAAAATTATATATATATTTGTCATGTTTTACAAAGTTCTTTTTTTAAAAAAAATATTTTTATTTATTTCAGAGAGGAAGGGAGAGGGAGAGAGGAATATCAATGATGAGAGAGAACTATTGATCGACTGCCTCCTGCTCCTCCTCCCCCAATGGGGATGGAGCCCCAAACCTGGGCAGCCCCGAATCGAACCTTGACCTCCTGGTTCATAGGTCCACGCTCACCCACTGAGCCACGCCCTTCGGCAGCAAAGTTCTTTAAAATGAATGTGAACCCAAAGCTGCTGCTGGCAGTTTGTGCAGGTTAAGCTTTTGGACGGTAGATTCTGTGCTGTCAGGTGGAAGGAATCAAGGGCCCACCTTCTTGTTCCTGGCTGAGTGGGGGGAGCAGGAGAAGGCAGGGAGAATAGAAGTTTAAGCTCTGCTCCCCAAAGTTCTGACAGCCCTCCCATCCCTTTGGGACTGGTAGTGGGAGGTCCTTGGGACCTTCGAGGAAAAACATGAGACCCTAGCCCTTACCAGTTAGTTATATCCTCTGGAAGTCACTTTACTGTGGCCAGGTGAGGCCTTCAGACCTTATTTGAGCAGCGCCGGCTGGGACAGCAGGTTTGGCTGCGGCCACGAGGTGGCGCCAGAGGACTGAGTTGAGGAAGCAATCCCTGATTAGACTGTAAGAGGGCAACTGGAAAGGGAACCAGGGATTTGATGCCTAAAAATGAACAACAGGGAGATGGAAGTGTCCTTGACAGCAGTCAGTAGTTTCCCCCTGTTATGTTCATGGTTAAAAGATTAGGAAATTTAGGTAAGAAAAAGAAGAAAAAAAATCTGGGTGGCCTCCAGCTAACAAGATGGCTTGGAGTAGCGGTCCCCTCCCACATGTACCAGGGTTGGTCTGTGTGACCAATAGAAGAGAGCTGAAGTGATGATACGTTACTTCTGAGATTAGGTTGTAAAGGACTCTGCAGCCTCTCTCTTGGTGTTTCTCTTTCTCTCATGACAGCCATGAGAGGCTCTCGTGGTCAGGAGCTGAACTTTCTGCCAATAGCCAAGTGATTTTGGAAGCAGATTCTCTAACCCCAGTCAAGCCTTCATAGGACTGCAGATCCCCACCTTCACCTGCAACCTCCCAGGAGACATTGAGCCAGGACTGCCCAGCTGAGCCACTCCCAGATTCCCGATGCTTAGGACCTTCTTTAGGCTTTAGAGACAGATAGACCTGGTTTGTGTCCTAGCTGACCACCTACTAGCTGTGATACTGAAGACCAGTCACTCTACCACCTTGAGCCTCTGGTTCTTTGTCTATAAAATGAGAATAATAATAGCATTCACTCACAGCTTTAAGTGAGATAATGAATACAAAACTCCAGATTAACTGCTAGCTGCTGCTTTATATAGGTAGAGGCAGGAGTAATTGTCTTAGTTCTGAGAAGTTAACTGAGTAGCCTTCTTTTTTTTATTTTTATTTTTAAGTATTCACCACTGGGGATCGAGCCCACAACCTGAGCATGTGCCCCTGACCAGAATTGAACCTGGAACCTTTTAGTTCGCAGGCTGACGCTCTAGCCACTGAGCCAAAGCATCAAGGGACTGAATAGCCTGCTTAATATAATGCAGATGCACTGAGTGTAGGAACCTTAGTATGCCTTTCCTGAGACAGGGCGAAAAGTGCCTCTCCTTTTGGTCTGCACGATTTTCATGCAGAGCAGGGGGCTTTCTGGGAGGGGAAGGGAAGGGAAGGGTTGAGACCTCCTACTTTTGGTCTGTGAGATTTGCAATCAAGAGAACCTGTTTTGTGGTTCAGGGTGACATTGGCCATGGTCCATCAACATAAAAGAATATGAAAAGAGCCACGAGGGAGCCCACCATGAGGGAAAGAGGGTCCAGTGTTGGTGACACAGGTTCAGCATTGGGGTGTGTGGGGAGGTTTGATTTGCTGCAGCATGTGCCTGGGGATAGAAGCCCCTCTGGATCTGGCTGACCTGGACCATTGTGTTTTGGGGAGCAGTAGCTGAGCATGTGCAGGTGAACAAAGAGAACTATGACCTTGGAGCACATGTATGGAGTCTAACCTACAGCAGTGGGTCGTCTACCCAAGCCCATCATATTATGCAGAATCAATCAGGTGGCAATGACCAAAGACAAGGCATGGTTTTGGAAGACCATGATCCTTTGCACGTTTCTTGGATGAGTTGGTGTAGAGATAGGATTCAACATTATGTGAGAGCTAATAGACTTCTCTATTAAGGCATGTGTGACTCAAGCCATTAGCTGGGTAGACAAAAGATATGATTTAATTTGTACTTTCCAGATGGTGAAATAAATTGTATGATTTGGGTAAACTAACTGTCATAAAAGCAAGCAACCCCCAGATCTCAGTGGCTTCATATCTATGTCACAGTTTAATGTGGTTGGCACCATTCAAGACCTAAGCTGATACAGGTTCCACCACTGTTAACCCACACTCTCCAGGTCACGCAGAGTGTCACCCTCCAGCGAGCAGAGGAGGAGGAGAACGTGTAAGACAATGTGTGGGAGGTTCTGGGGGCTGGGTTTGGTCTGTGAGATTTGCAATTAAGAGAACCTGTTTTGGTGACATTGGCCACGATCCATTACTTTCAAGCACATTCTATTGGTAGGGAAATAGCATTAGACTGTGTACCCAGGAAGAAGAGGAGACCTGTGGATATTGGTGAAAACTGTGTTCTTTGCCACATTGGTTAGACCAGTGGATTATGTGCTTAGCATAGCACCTGGCACATAGTAGGGATTTTGTAAATGGATGTATCCTCCTCCTCCCTTCTAGAGCCACTTCCCTTCCAGGGCCACCTGCCTACAGAAGAAGTAGTCAGGAAAGAATAACCTTTATTTTTTTGCATTTGACATGCAACTCAGCTACTTCTAAGTGTCTTCTTTTATGGATGTAATGGGTGTGCTGGGAGATATGTCTTAGTTTTGATCCATAGTGTGGTTATAGGAGGAGGAACTGCAAGCTGTTGTTCCTTAATGACTTGCACATTTGGTGGGATGAGTTCTTGAAGCTTCCAATCATGCCTTTAATTTTTTACCTGAAGCTGCTGGGAATCTCAAGGAGGTGAAAGACATTCTCCGTTAGCCCTGAAGAACCCCTAAGGAATGGCAGTAATTTGCTCCTTTCAAACTTTACCTAACTCTTTGTCTCAACTCCTTAGAGTATAATTAGTTGCCAAAGTTTGACATTGTGCCATAAAGCTTGGATGTGGGCCACAGAAACAGGAGGACTCATTGGAGCCACAGAATAGAAAACTAATTGGCTCCTTTCTTCCCCTGATGATCATTGTAGCAGCAGAGAACTTTTTCTACTAAACTCGAAGAGGCCAATGTCTGAGTTGTAAAGGGTTAGTGGAAAAAACTGAGAACATATGGGTTTGATGAACAAGTTACTTTTTGTTACATTTATATTATTATGCATATTATTTTTCAACTTGCTTTTTAAAATATAATAATATATTTTGTATCACTTTCAACATCAGTATTTATAGATGCACCCATTTGTATTAGTCAGCTCAAGTTGCCATAACAAAATGCAATAGACTGGGTTGCTTAAACACCAGGAATTTATTCCTCATAGTCCTGGAAGTTGGAAGAGAGAAACAGTTTAACTGGTGAATCACATGATTCAGATAATTGTTCCTCTTTAAGCGTCCTTCTGTGGTCCCAATGTGTTTGCCCATTATTTCTGTGACTTCCATCCCTTATTCAAGCTGGCCTGCCCTGGCACTTCTGTGGAGGTGGTTATTGTGTTGGGCAACAGTGGATTAATCTGTGTCCTTTCCTTCCTCTTGTTGGTGTCCTCTTATATAGTCATCCTTGTCCACTTGAGGAACCTCTCTGCAGAGGGGAGGTGCAAAACCCTCTCCACGTGTGTCTCTCACACCACGGTGGTCCTCTTGTGCTTTGACCTGCTGTCTTCCTCTACATGCGGCCCCCTTCACCTTCACTGAGGACAAACTTATGGCCATGTTCTACATGATCGTCACCCCCTGAACCCCATTATCTACACACTCAGAAAAGCAGAGGTGAAATCATCTTAAGGAGGTTGTAGGGCAAGAAAGTGAATTCAGGAATAGAATAAAAATGAAAACATGAAAAAAGTAGCATGTTCAGGGTGACTAAATATGCATTCTGATTTTAATCTACTATGAGGAATAGAGGAAAAAGTATTCATATTTTTGTTGTATCTTAGATGAGCCCCTTACACACTGTGATATCAATCATAGCCCTTTCATAGCTGTTTTACTTTGTAGAATGTTGAAAATGGAGTTGCATTCCTTCTTTTCTTCAATGTTTCGTAGTGCAAAGTGCATAGACCCTGACTGGAAACTCACCCTATCAAACAATGAGTTGTCAATCTAGTCAACTGCCTATCCTACTTCTCTTCTTTCTTGGATTTACTTGCTCAAGAAAGGGATGTAGGTACAGGTGTTAGATGAAGAATTGTGCCTGGGCATGTCTTCAATGTATTAACCAAGACTTCCTGTATCTGATTGAATTATTGGCCCTAGTTCTTTACTCCTTCTTGCATCTGTGCCCTTTTTTCCTTGTAAATTTGCATTTCTTCCCAGAAGAGGTGGCATGTGTTTTTCCATTCCTTGACTTTGGCATCAATTGATTTGCTCTGGCTATGGGAATGTGTGTGGAAATGACAATGGGCAAGTTGGGGGCCTAGATCTTGAGACCTTGTGTATTTTGCTTGCTTCTTGTATATCTGTTACCATCACAAGATAACGGGGAGAAGCTACACCACAGCCTTGGATGCAGAATGACATGAAGGGAGTAGAACATCTCTTCTTGACCCACCAAACCACAGCCCAAGGCAGAGCTGCCCCAGCCTACTTGCAACCCCAGGAGTAAGAGAATTGATGTTCAGGGAGGGCGTGTTACTGAAGATTTGTGGTTATTTGTCACTTAGCACAAACTTGTTATTATTGAACTAGCAAATGCATTTAACAGTGGAGAACAGTAAAGTCAAGAGGATTGGGTTAAAAATGGTTAATATTTATTGGGCTTGGATTGCCTATTTCATTTTATTTATAATGATTATGCTGAACATGGACATGAATATGTTCTTTCTGATGCTTTGAAGGCCTTGCTGTTGATTTGAACTCTCTGGAAATAGTGTCTGCTGATTTCTGTCAAGTTGGCATAACTCAACAGTTCATTTATGTTTTACGGGTTCATTGATCTAGATTCAGTCAATGTCGGCTTTCTGCATGCTTTACAATTAGAATATTTCAAGGCTTTTTAATTAAGAGGGAAAGCAGTAAAGTAGATTGGAAGTGGAAGCATGTCTTTGGTGAATTAATAATTCATTGAATTAGTCTTCTGCTTATAACTAAGTTGTTGAATTGGTTATTTCTGTGAATTAATTGTTTGTAATCCCATTATCTGCAAACTTCTAGTTGGTGAATTGATTTTAGGTGAATTACTATGCTTTGGTACCTGGAATGAGTGACGCTCAATAACTGCTCAGTATCAAAGTTCTGTCAATGTTATTTATTTTTATCATTTGGGAAAGGCTTAAGTCAGACATGAGATAATTTGGAGAACATTATTTTTTGTGAATTACTTTTATTTTAAATATAGAAATGATGTTAATTGCCTACCAATGAAAAATACCAACTTTACAAGTGCATGAAAATAACCAAGGTCACATTTAGATTCATTAGTAGAGTAATTGAGATTCCTTATATTTGTATAACACCTTGTGTATATTTCACAGGCCTTTCATTTCCATTATTTCATTGGAATCTGTGATGTCAATGAAAAATGAATTAATGTACATTTTTGGAGGTTGAAACATCATTTAGATTAGGTTTTAACTGCTAAGAACAGATTCTAAAACAAGATAGGAGTTAAGAAGTAGACAGTTCAGGATGGAAAAGCACTCTATCTTCTTGATCCAGCCATTGTAGCTTCATTATCAAGGTTACCTCATGGTTGAAGATGGCTGGTAGAGCTCCAGTTCCAATGGCAGCATTCCTGCCATCAGGAAAGAGGAAGGGACAAAATAAATGCATGGGTAATGATTCCACGTGCATGTGTTCCCACATACAAATTCAGAGGTCCTATTACTATAGAAGGGGGAGAACAAAACAAGTGTTGGGACACCAGCAATTTTTGATCCTGAATTAATCAGTCACAAAGCCTGGGCACAAATTCAGGTATTCTGACTTCATAGCTTCCCATCTCAACTAGGTTTTATTTTTCAATTGAGGTGAATTTTAACTGAGGTAATATTTTGTGAAATGCATGAATCTTTAGTGTTCAATCCAATGAGCTCTGACAAATTTACATATCTTTGTAACCAATATCCCAACCAAGATGTAGACTATTTCTGTCATTCCAGAACCTTCTATCATGGCCCTTTGTAGGTAATCTCCAGTCTCCACAGGCAACTGCTGATCTATTTCCAATCATGGTTTCAGTTCAGCCATCTTTAAGCCCATATAAATGGCATCATGAAGCATACACTCTTGTTTCATTCAATATCATGGTTTTGAGATTCATCATGTTGTGGATTACAGTAGTTTTTTTTTTATTTTATGAGTAGTATCCCATTGCACAAATGTGCCACAACTAAAATCTCTTCTGTTGTTGGTAGACATTTGGGTTGATTTCAGTTTTTGGCTATTATTATAAAATCCACTATAAACATTCTTTGACATTTATATTTTTTAATTAGAAACATAAGCCTACAGATTCATTCATTTTTTTCTTAAAAATAAGATTTCATTAAGAGGAGTGTGTATAGATACATTCCTAATTCTTAAAGAATCTGTACATATTCTGTAATGGTGGAATTTAAGTGGATCTCAAGAAGTGTGCCATAGAAAATAGTTTAATCTTTACCAGGTTAGGAAATAACATCAAACTCTTATGAAAAAGGCAATTTTTAACTTTAGATGAACAAATAATTTTCTGTCACAAATATTTAAAAAAAATTTTTTTTATTGATTTCAGAGAGGGAGAGAGAGAAATACCAATGAGGAGAGAATCATTGATTGGCTACCTCCTGCATGCCTCATGATGAGGATCGAGTCTGCAGCACAGGCATATGCCCTAACCAGGAATGGAGCCACAATTATTTAATTCTGGAAGACAGGCCCTTTTTCTCACCCAACGTTTGCACCATCAGGGAATCTAAGTCACATCTCCCTTTAGAGTAGAAAACTCTTTAAATATCTTTAGTGCCCCTGAAAGTCGACGTTCCATTTTTATTCAATATAAATATGACCAAAGGGTGTCCCCTGAGTGGGCACTGGAATTGTGTAAATCTCCACTTGCCCCATCCTGATGTTGTGGAGCCAGGCAGAGGAAGAGTGTGAGAATGGCCCCACCTGCCTCTGGACCTGGAGGGAATTCCAGTAGGCCCTGCCCCTGGGAAGATGCATTAAAGTTAGTAAATTAATCCCTTTCAGGTCAGGTCTGGTCGCTTCTGCACTTGGCAGTGTGTGTGTGTGTGTGTGTGTGTGTGTGTGTGTATAGGGAATGGGGTGGAGGTGAGGTGGGGGGAAGGGAGGGGTTAGAGAGAGATGGGATTGGCATTAGAGTTCTATAGGAATGATCCTCAATTTGCTGCAGACTTTGAGTCTCATGGACACGAGTCCCATTGGTTTTCAAAGCAACTGTGTTGGGGTCTTGTTTCTTGGTGCAGTTCTTCAAAGTTGGGGGTGCCCCATGGGGGGTACAAACCCTCTCCCCTTCAGAGAAGCTCTGGGTTTGTGAGTTCCCTCCCAATTGTGGGCCCCTACACTGGAGTGGGGTTTATGTCCCTTTCCTATTCTTCAACATGGCCTTTTTCTGTTTGCCTGATGTGAAGAAGTTGCTCAGTTTTCAGAGGAAACTGTTTCACATGTAGCTGTAGCTTCAGTGTGCCCATGAGAGGAGGCGAGTTCAGGATGGCTCTACATCTGCTATCTTGAATTTCCTTTATGATTTTTTATTGGCTTATTGAGAGAGAGAGAGAGAGAGAGAGAGAGAGAGAGAGAGAGAGAGAGAGAGAGAGAGATTTGTTGTTCCACTTATTTATGCATTCATTGGTTGATTCTTTTATTTTACTTAATAAATCTTTATTGTTTAGATTATTACAGTTGTTTCTCTCCCCTCACCTCATAGCTCCCCTCCATCTGGCTCCCACCCCTCCCTCTGCCCTTACATTCCCCCCATTGTCCATAGGTGTATGATTTTTGTCCAGTCTCTCCCTGCACCCCCTTCACCTTTCTCACCCTGAGAATTGTCAGTCCACTCCCTTTCTGTGCTCCTGATTCTATTATATTCACCAGTTTATTCTGTTTATCAAATTTTTAATTCACTTGATTTTTAGATTCACTTGTTGATAGTTATGTATTTGTTGTTCATAATTTTTATCTTTTTCTTTTCCTTCTTCTTCCTCTTCCTCAAGAGTGACCTTGCAGCATTTCATATTATACTGGTTTGGTGTTGATGAACTCCTTTAGTTTTTTCTTATCTGTGAAGCTCTTTATCTGCCCTTCAATTGTGAATGATAGCTTTGCTGGGTAGAGTAATATTGGTTGTAATTTCTTCCTATTCATCACTTTGAATATTTGTCGCCACTCCTGTCTGGCCTACATAGTTTCTGTTGAAAAATCCACTGACAATCGTATGGGTGCTCCCTTGTAGATAATTAACTGTTTTTCTCTTGCTGCTTTTAATATTCTCTCTTTGTCTTTTGCTTTTGGTATTTCAATTATGATGTGTCTTGGTGTGATCCTCTTGGATTCCTTTTGTTTGTGGTTCTGTGTGCTTCCTGGACTTGTAAGTCTATTTCTTTTACCAGGTGGGGGAAGCTTTCAGTATCTTGGTCTCTCTCTTCTTCTGGCACCTCCATAATTTGGATGTTGGTACGCTTGAAGTTGTCCCAGAGGCTCCTTACACTATCTTCCAGTTTTTGGATTCCTTTTTCTTTTTGCTCTTCCAGTTGAGTGTTTTTTGCTTCTTTGTATTTCAGATCTTTGACTTGATTCTTGTGTTCCTCTAATCTGCTGTTAGGTCTCTGTATAATATTTTTTATTTCAGTCAGTGTATGTTTAATTTCTAGTCCTTTTTCATCTCTAGCTGGTTCTTTTTTATCTTCTCTTGGGTCTCGCTAAATTTATCCATCTTTTCTAGGAAATTCTTGAAAAACCTTATAACCATAGTTTTGAACTCTGTATCCAGTTATTTGTTTTCCTCCAATTCTTTCATTTTTGATCTGCTCCTTTGTCTCTGCATTTTCGCTGTTCTCTGAGTTGGTAGCTTTGTGTGCTAGGTGTCCTATATGGCCCAGTAGCTCTGCCTTCCCAGTTATCTGAGGTGGACTCTCTTGGTGTACCCCTTTGTGGACTGTGTGTACAGCCTTGTTGTAGTTAAGTCTTGATTGTTGTTGGTATCACTGGGGAGAATTGACCTCCAGGCCAATTGGCTGTGAAGATCTGCTGTGTCTATGCCGGGATGCCTTCTGTGCTGGAGTCAGCCTTATGATAAGAGATTTGCAAAATTGCAAAAGTCTCTGTATTGAGCTTGGATGGGATGGAGTTTCAGGGCTGAGCAGAGAGCCTAAGATTCCTGTCAGCCCTGCCCTACATGGCCCTTGGGTCTCAGTGTCCCTCGGTAACCGCTGTAGTCCACTCTGCGTGCACTTGTGCTTGCATGCCTCCAGACCTCTACCTTTCACTCCCCTAAATTTCTGTGCACTCCTTCTTTTTCATGACAGTCCAGACTCCCCCCATATGAATCTTGCCCAGAATTGGGGTTCAGTGCAGTTGGAAGTGGGGGTCAGTGCAGTTGGGAGTTTCTGTCTCCCTCCCACTAGAGGAAGCCAGCCAGGCACTCTGCCACCTGTCCTCTCTACGCATGTGTCTCCGTACGTTAGTTTTTTGCAGCTCCTCCGAGTCTCCATGAACCCCTCTCTTTCCTTGTAGTTGTAGAATTTTCACTCAGACAGCTTTCTGTGGTTTTGGATGATATCCGTTCTCTCTTTTAGCTGTAGTTTTGAAATTGTTTTGCGAGGCAGCAGTTTAAGTGTTTGCTAATGCTGCCATCTTGGTTTCTCCTTTTAGTTGATTCTTATATTGTCCTGAATGGGATTGAACCTGCAACTTTGGCATATCTAGATGATATTCTAGCCAACTGAGCTACCCAGCCAGGGCACATACCTCTGATCTTTAATGTTAAAATAACCTTGCTTTGCTGGGATAAACCCATTAGATCATGATATATTATCCTTTGTATACATTACTGCATTTGATTTAAATATATTTTACTAAGGATTTTGCCTCTTTGTTTATGAGTAATGTTTGTGATTTTATTTTAAAAGAATGTATTTTTTCTCAAGGTTTGTTGGCAGTTATGCTCGTCTTATAAATAACTTGGAAAGTTTTTTCTTCCCTTCTATTTTTGAAAATGTATAATTTTGGTGTTATTTCTTCTTTAAGTGTTTGATGACACCGATGAAACAATCTCAGCTTCAGGGTGTTGGTGTGTGAAATAGTTGTAAACTATAAATTCAATGTATTTTACATATATAGTGCTATTCAGATTTGCTGTTTCATTTTGAGTTATTATGTAAGTTGCATTTTTCAGAGGAATTTACACTTTTCACCTGAGTTGATAATTTTAGGTCAACAACTGACATTGATATTAAAATTTAAGGTTATCTCATAAAGTCTGGCCTTATTCCAAATTTTTCTGTTTTCTATGGTGTGATTAATTTCTGTTATCTCTTTGATGTCCTTCCTCCTACTTTGATTCTTTTTAAATTTGCTATTCTTTTGTTCTCTCTCAAGGTTAAAAGTTAGTTCATAGATTTTAGAATTTTCTTGATTTCCAATATAATAATTTAAAACTGTAAAATTTCCTAAGCAATGCTTATAGTGGCATCTCATAAAATTTCATGTGTATTTTTATTATTATTTGGTTAATATGTATTATGAATTTTTAAGATGATTTTTTTGACCAATTTACAAGTATGTTTTTTTTTTTTTAAGTTGGGATTTCCTTACTATCTTATTGACACTATGAATGATGTCATTATTACATTTATTGCAACTTCTCCCATGGCCCGACACAAAGTCGATTTGGTGAATGGACCATGGATGCTTGAAAGAATATGTTCTTTAGTTATAAAGCATAGTGCTCTATAAATATTAGTTAGGTTAAAGTAGTTCAGATGTTGTTCAGATCTGTTTTTATGAATTTTTAAAATCTAATCATACTCCCACTTGTTGGGGGGTGTTGTTGTTAAAATCTCCAACTGTTATTGCAGAATTGTATATTGATTTCTTTAAACCCGAGAAAGAAAAAATTGCAGGTTGGAAAATGGTACCCCAAGTTATTAAACCACTTGTTAAAGATCCTGTATCTACCAGGTGGCCAAGTCAGCCTCTGTCCAGCCAGTTTGACCTCTTCGCCCATGTTCTGAAGCCTCTTGTCTGTCTTACCTTCCACACAGGTGGAAACACTTTCCCAGTGCTATGTTCACATAGGGGAGCAGGCAGAGTGCTAGCTTAGCTCAAACTTGTCTCTGCTACTCAAAAACAACAAGTATATTTGACGCCAGCTTATTTCCCCAAATAGATGGCCCTTTATGTAGGAGCTGCTGCTTATTAACTATTGTTGAATGAGTGAGATTGGGGTGATTCAGTGTAGAAATCCAAAGTCAGGATAAACACAAAGGCTCTTCTTCTCTAAAATTTGTCTGAACCACTAAGTTAGTGTGACGAGAGGGTATGGCTGTCTCCATGGCCCACTCCTTTAATTGGGATGTAATGCTCTGGGGTCTCATTAGCAAACCTCAAGGAACTTTTGCTCACCATGAATGCGCTAGAGCTTCCAAAGCTCAGGTCTTCACGTTTGGCAATGGCTTTGGCTGCAGTGATTCCACACGAGCTTAAAAGTTGATGGCAACCCTCCTGTTCTCTGACCAGACTCCCTGACTTGTGCTGCGCAGCTGTGGAGGCCGCAGCTCACTAAGGTGAGTGCCCTTATAGTTTGCTCTTTTGAGGACTCTCTGGCTAGAATAAACCTGCTCCGAACAAGGACCCTTACAGAAAACAGGTGTTCTTACTTGCTTGCTTTCTCTCTGTTTTGTGCTCATTGCCCAGATGAAAGTCTTGCTGAATAGTGCCTGAAAATTCTCTGGTTCCTGTCTTCAAATGCATCAAGTGTGAGTTGGTGCACGCATGCACACACACATACATAGATATATGGTGGGGCAAAAGTAAGTCTATAGTTGTGAGTACACGAAATATAGTTGATTCTTGTATTATTATGTATTAATTATTGCTTGATTTTTCATATGAACACCTGTAATCTTACATTTGCCTACCCCATATGTATAATTATTTCCCCTTGAGATCCCCATGACATCATTAACTCCTTCGGTCATTTTCTTGCTCATAACTGGTGAGAGATCAAATTCAGTGTAAGGCATGACAAATGTAATGTAAACCTCGGTCCCCAGGATCCTCAGGCAAGGTGGTGAGAGGGATATGATGCAAAACTACTTATCTGCTTTCTTGTTATTTTAAAATTCACCGAGCATTGATTGTCATTATCAGTGAAATTATTTTTTTTTGTATTTCTAATTTTCTAGCCTAGAATCTATGGATGGGATAAATAAAGTGCCACACAGAGGGAGGGTGTTGTTTGGGGTCACTTAGTTGCCAACGACAAAGTTGGACTAAAACCGGAGTGTTTTGGTTACCAGACCAATGCCCCCTCATGGTGTCTTCCTGCCTCCTCTGGACATTTTCAAGTCCAATGTTAATCTCTCTGAAGTTTTCAGTAGCAGGAGACTTGAGAGCAGGTAGGAGGGTGTAGCAAAGAAGCATTGCAAGGAGAGGGGTAGGAAGAGACTATCAAGAGGGAAGAGGGATATTGCACTGGGGGAGCAATGAGGCATGCCAGTGTCTCCCAGATTTGGTTGTAACTCCTGTTGTGGCGTTTGCCGTCTGTGACCTTGAGCAAATCCCTCAAACTCCAAATGTTTTGAGCTTATTTTTTCTCATCTATATTAATAATTATCTTAAAAGATTGTGATGTGCCGAGACCGGTTTGGCTCAGTGGATAAAGCTTCGGCTTGCGGACTGAAGGGTCCCAGGTTCAATTCCGGTCGGGGGCATGTACCTTGCTTGCGGGCACATCTCCACTGTGGGGTGTGCAGGAGGCGGCTGATCAATGTCTCTCTCTCATCGATGTTTCTGACTTTCTATCTCTCTCCCTTCCTCTCTGTAAAAAATCAATAAAATATATTTAATTAAAAAAAAAGAAAAAAAGATTGTAATGAGTGTGGACTAACGTAAGGAGTGAAGCTCATGAACATGCCTGACCCACAGCAGTTCCATCTGGTGGCAGCAGCATGAACTGCAGGAAGTGGGAAGTCCCTTTGGTATTCTGTTAGTCTTGTTCAGGTGCGCACAGATTCTGAGGTCTGAGGGTGTTCACGGCTTAAAGATGGTGTGAGGAATTTGTACATACAAAAGAGAATCAAACCAGGACATAAATGAGTCCATGGAGGCTGCAGGTGTTTGAAGATGTTTAGGTGGGAAAAGAAGGTTCTATAGGATCCTCTGGGTTGAGGGTTAGTGATTGACCGTCTTTAATCAGTGTCTTTCCTAATTACTGGAAGAGCAAATGACTGTTTTCATACTCATGAGCTTCTCTCTGGACCCTAAAAATATTCATGCCCTTCACCTTAGCCTTCTCATTTTGAAGAATTGATCTGAGGAAAATTGTCCAGAAATTTAAAGAGCAAGGTCATGTACTATAATATAAAACAGGGAGTAACCTAAAAAGGTCATAAATAGAGAAATGGTCAAATAAATTATGGTATTTTTAAAAATAATGCACCATTTAAAACATCTGTGGAAGATGATCACCTTGTAGGAAATAAAGTGTTAAGAGAAAAAGCTGAATATAAAACTGTTTATATATCTTATTCAGATTTGTAAGAAATGTTTGCTTAATTGACAGAAATTCACCATAATGTTAACGTATTTCATACTGACCATCCTAGGAGATATGTATTACTATGTAGTTCCATCTGACTAGGGAGAAAGCTGTGTTTCCCGAGGTTGAATAGTTGCCAAATGTCATTCAGCTGGGGAGTGGCAGAGCTGGGATTCAGCCAATGGGATCGGACTCCAGCACCTGGGGTCTTGCTGTGATGCTACCTGGACACCCACTGGGCAGTCTCATGCAGGCACTGGGTCTTAAGGGAGAATGTCCTTATTGTTTTTTTTGGAGTGTTACAGAGGATCCTACAGAAAGCATGTTTTATACTTACTGTGACACTGAATACAAACAAAATATGCTACAATTTATTTATCATACAATAACCTGTTCAAATTTGTTTTTGGGGTATACACATGATTATGTTATTTTTGGTTATAGCATTCCCTTTCAGTAGCAGACATAGGGCCATCTCTCCTGTCTATCTTGTGGGTAAATGTAATCATTCGATCAAACCATTTTCAGAATTTTAGGAAAGAATAGGAGAAGAAATTTGCTGTAAAATACATGTATTTCCAACGGGAAATTTCTGGGAGAGGGAGATGCTTAATAAGCCTGGGCAGAGTTCTGTGGGAGAAAATGACAATTATTTCCTTGTTCCTGCCTTGGGCCATGTCATTTGTGCTCCTCATTTCCAGCTGCATCTAATTTCAGCTCTCAGTCAAGTCCTTTGTGCCATCCTCAGTGACGCTGTGCCTCAGGCACTCTGGTGGCTCCTCTCAGACTTTGTGAACCCTCCCCCAGGATCCTGCCTCCCAAGATGCAGAGACTGGAACCTAAGTCCTTATAATGGCGGAAGATCCTCTACTTTCCCGCTATTAACAAGTGTAATTTGACTTGATATTTTTGCAGCCACAGTAACAAGATGTGATAAGAGCAGTGCTCATTGGCAGTTCTGTGGATTTCACTTCTTTTGTTCCCACTTTCTACCCCCTTGTTCTTGGCCCTAAAAATATTCATGCCAATCACCTCTGCCTTCCCATTTTAAAGAATTGATCTTAAGAAAAATTGTTCAGAAATTTATAGAGGGAGATCATGTACTATAATATAAAGTTGTTCTCATGGTAGAAGTTACTGCATTTTTCCAGGTTTATTGATTGATAGACCCAGAAGAGAAGGCCTAAAGCCCGACTTCCTAATGTCAACACTTCTCTTTCCCGACTTAAAAAAATCTTATTTTATTCTTAAAACAGCTGTTGAGAGAAGCATTTGATACGGTCCTAGGCATGTAAGGATCAGTGACAATCTTCGTTAGCATTTCGTGGACTCAGAATTCTCTGTTGAATTGAAACGGTTTTCAATCTTATAATCATTCATCGCACCAATTACTTAGAATAGGAAGCATTTATTTATGTATTTATTTATTCATTCATTTATTTGGTTAATATGCTTTCATCATTTTCCCAGGTCTGTCTCTGCTCTGTGTTCTGACACCATCCATGTTCCAGGCTAGACGTTAGCATGGGACCTCATAGTTTCCAGATAACATAGTGTGTTCCACATACAGTGTTTTAACTGTGGCATAAAGGAGTTGTGGGTGTTTGTTATGACTATGTGTGATCTTGAGAAAATAACTACAATATTTTGATGCTGCCTATGTAAGAGGAGGGAATCCATCAAATACATTCCCAAATGTGTTTGTGTTGATTTGAGCGAATGTGTGCAATGAGCTAATCCTGTGTCTGGCACAGGTTAGTGTTAGTAAATATTAGCTCAATATGTACAATTGTAAAGTCTTATGTATGTGTAGGTTGGTATTATTATTTTTGACCTCTATAACTATCATTTACTTTTTTATTAATCAAGAAATATTAATTGAACACCTACAATGTACCACACAGTCTTCTAAGCACTTGGAATGCATTAGAAAGCCAAACAGACATGAACCATGCCTCATGGAGCTCATATTCTAGTGGTGGGAGCAGACAATAAAATATAAATATAATAAATAAATTAATTATGTAATATATTTGAAAGAAATATGTGTGATGGAAAGACGAAAAAGCAGAACAGGGTAAGGGTAATTGGGAATACTGAGAGGTTGCAATTTTACTTACATTTATATATTTTTAATTTAAATTCTCTATTGTTGAAAGTATTACATATGTCTCCTCCTCTTCCCCCTCATGGATCTCTTGCTGCCCATTCCTACCCCCAGCACATGCCCTCACCCTCCTACTGTCTGTGTCCATGCTTACAAGTCCTTTGGTTGATCTCTTACCATCTCCGCCTTCCCTCTGGAGAGGTTGCAGTTTTAAATAGAGTGATCAAGTGTCCACTTGAGAAAGTTTCATTTGCACAAAGATTTCAGGAAGGCGAGGGAATTCGCCGATAGACATCTAGGGGAAGCATGTTCTGGACAGAACTTATAACCAGTGCAGAGTTCCTAAGATGGCAGCATGCCGGAAGCATTTTGAATATCATGGATGCCAGTGACCTTGGAAAGGAGGAAGGGGAAGAGTAGGAGGAAACAGGTTAGAGAGACAATGGGGATCAGATTATGAAAGGCCCCTGTGTCATGGCAGAGGTTCTGGATTTCACTCAGAATGAAATGTACATCCATTGTAGGGCTTTGAGGAAGCCCTCTGATTATTGTGATGAGGTTAGATTGATGGTAGGGTATGTGTTAGGAGGAGAATTAGGGACATCAGTTAGCAAGCCAGGGAGAGGTGATTGTGGCTCAGAACAGGATGGAAGCTATGGAGGCGGTGAGGGTATATTCTTATGGAGGTAAAGATAACAGGAGTTCTTAACTGATGAGAAGTGAGATGTGAGGAAAGAGGAATCAGGATAACTAAGATTTTTAGGCTGAGCATTAAGAAAATTGGACTTGCCAACAACTGAGCTAGAAGCCTTTCAGAAATACGTGTTTTAGGCCAGAGGTTCTCAACTTGTGGATTGAGACCCCTCTGGGGGTCGGACGACCCTTTCACAGGGGTCGCCTAAGACCATCGGAAAATGCAGATATTTACATCACGATGCATAACAGTAGCAAAATTTCATGGTTGGGGGTCACCACCACATGAGGAACTGTATGCAAGAGTCGCGGCCTTAGGAAGGTTGAGAAAAAGATCAGGAGTTTATTTTTGGACATGGTTGGTGGACTGGACAGGTATTTATTAATTCCTTATTTCACAAACATTTATTGAATACATACTATATGCTAGATAGTGAAGATTATCTAGCGTCAAGTGGTCAGGAGCCTTATGATCAAGCAGCTCACAGCCTAGTGCGGAGAGTAGGCATGTAAATGAACAATTACAGAACGATGTCACTGACACCATGAAGATGGTATATATCAGGGACAATAGAACACAGAGGAAGTGACAGATATTCTTACCTTTCTAAGCTTTGAAAACAAGGTTCTAAAAAGTTAATTGATTTGCCAAAGTTCACAGTTAGTATAAAGCACAGCTGGAGATTTTTGATATTGTGATTTTTTAATAAGAAATATATATTTGGTCTTTGTCCACATAAGTAGCACAGAGCTCTAAAACCCATGGAATTTCCTGACCATGATTAATATAAAGGTTTTTTTGTCATGCTAATGAGGTGACCTTTGGAATGCCCATAGATCATCTAAGGATAGGGGC
This sequence comes from Lasiurus borealis, assembly GCA_004026805.1. Classification (NCBI taxonomy): domain Eukaryota; kingdom Metazoa; phylum Chordata; class Mammalia; order Chiroptera; family Vespertilionidae; genus Lasiurus; species Lasiurus borealis. The sequence goes on from PVJN01010781.1 coordinate 19,742, forward strand.
CAAGGTTGACTTGGTCACCAATGATCTGTGATTTAATCAATCATGACTAAGTAATGAAGCCTCTATAAACATCCAAAGGGTGGGGTTTGGAGAGCTTCCAGTGGTGAACAGTGGAGAGTTGGAGAATGATGTGCTCAGAGAGCATGGAAGCTCTTACCACGTACCTTGCTCCATGTATCTCTTCCACTTGGCCATTCCTGAGTTCTACATACTTTTATAATAAACTGGTAGTCTTGTAAGCCAAGTTTTTCTCTGATTGCTGCACTAGCAAATTAGTGAAGGCCATGGAGCTTCCAATCTATGGCAATTAGGTCAGAAGCATACAGGTGTGTGTGTGTGTGTGTGTGTGTGTGTGTGTGTGCCCGCCCGCGCATGCACGCGACATGTAGGACTGAACCCTTAACTTGTGGGACCTGATGCTATCTATATCTCCAGGTAGTATAAGAAATTGAGTTGAATTGTAGGACTCCCAGCTGGTGTCTGAGAATTGCTTGTAGGTGTGGGGAAACCTCTCTCCCCAATTGAAATGGGGTATTAGAATCATTATTGGACCTGAGTACAGTTTCCTGACTCCCTGGATTGGGGAAATTTTCTTATATCACAAAATTTGTGTCATTGCAGAGCTAACCACTCTGTTGATGTTCAGGGCAGAGAATCCATGGACACCAAGAACAACGTGACTGAGTTTGTGTTGTTCGGCCTTTTCCAGAGCAGGGAGTTACAGCATGTGTGCTTCGTGGTCTTCTCCCTCTTCCACCTCCTCACTGTGCTGGGGAACCTCATGGTCATCATCACCATCAATGCCAGCAAGACCCTGCATGCCCCTATGTACTTCTTCCTCAGCCACTTGTCTTTTGCAGACGTGTGCTATCCATCTGCCACCACGCCCAAGATGATCGCCGACACTTTCGTGGAGCGCAAGACCATCTCCTTCAATGGCTGCATGACCCAGCTCTTTTCTGCCCACTTCTTTGGCGGCACTGAGATTTTCCTCCTCACAGCCATGGCCTATGATCGCTACGTGGCCATCTGCAGGCCCCTGCACTACATAAACATTATGGATCGACGCAAGTGTGGTTTGCTGGCGGGAGCCTCCTGGGCGGCTGGCTTCTTCCATTCCATCCTGCAGACTCTCCTTACGGTTCAGCTGCCCTTCTGTGGGCCCAATGAGATTGACAACTTTTTCTGTGATGTCCATCCCCTGCTGAAGCTGGCCTGTGCAGACACCTACATGGTGGGGCTCATTGTGGTGGCCAACAGTGGCGTTCTCTCGTTAGTGTGCTTCATCATCCTTATTGTGTCCTATGTAGTCATCTTACTGAACCTGAGAAGCTGGTCATCTGAGGGCCGCCGCAAAGCTCTGTCCACATGTGGCTCACACATCGTCACCGTTACTTTGGTCCTTGTGCCCCCCATGTTCATGTACATTCGTCCCTCTACCACCCTGGCTGCTGACAAACTTGTTATCCTCTTTAACATTGTCATGCCACCTTTGCTGAACCCTCTGATCTACACCCTGAGGAACAATGAGGTAAAGAATGCCATGAGGAAAGTGTTTAGGGTCAAGGGGAATTCAGGAGAGAAGTGACACTCCAGGAAATCTCAGCCAGCCTGGAACTTGGGAGACTTCTCATTTTGGAGCATCCAACACAGGCTTTGCATCTCCACTTTGATGTTTGTAATGACAATTGTCCTTCTAGCTCTTTAAAAAATATATAAATTTATTGGGGTGACATGAGTTAATAAGATTATATATGTTTCAAATGTACATTGCTGTGATACAACATCTGTATATTGGGTTGTGTGCCCATTACTCAAAGTCAAATACTCTTCTGTCACTATGTATTTGACCCACTTTAACCTTAACTACCTCCCCCACTTCCCTCTAATGACCACTATACTGCTTTCTGTGAGTTTTTGTCTGTCTCCTAAGCTCTTTTTATAATAACAATCCCATAGGTTTCTCCAATCCTCCATTCATTAAATATCTGTTGAGTGTTTGCAATGAGTGAGGTAGTGGGATACAAATAAAAGTAAGATGGCCCAGCTGGTGTGTTTTAGTGGTTGAACATTGACCTATGAACCAGGAGGTCACGGTTTGATTCCTGGTCAGGACACATGTCTGGGTTGTGGAGTAGATACTCACTGTGGCGTGTGCAGGAGGCAGCTGATCAATGATTGTCCCTCATCATTGATGTTTCTATCTCTCTCTCTCCAACTCCATTCCTCTCTGAAATCAATAAAAATATATTTTAAAAAAGTATGATGTAATCTCTTACAGTGAAGGGAGCCTTTAGTGTGGTAATTAATGCCTCATTCAGGAAACAGGAGAGCCTGTGAATGACAGAGCCTCTTGGAAGTTCAAGTATCTCACCTATACAAGGTATAATAGCACTAGCTAATTGCTTTACTGTGGCTAACATGTGTTTAATGAAATTAATTCAGTCTCTTATGATAGTAGAGGCACTTTACACTTATTCCTTCATTTCATGCTCTCTCAGCAGGCAGATGAATCAACAAATGTAGAGAGGTTAAAGGGTTTACCTCGTACAGTAAATACAGGGCAAGATACTGACCAAAATCCAGGTTCCTTAAACCTGCTTTCAGGGCTTTTCCCACCTCGGGATTCCTTGACAAAGGCTGAAAGAATGGACACCAAGCAGTACAGACAAGGATGTTTTGAAGGACCATGGATTGGTGGTGGCCTGGACTGCTGGCGGGCAGAGCCAGGAGAACAAGCTTCAGCACCTCACCCAGCAGTACTGATTCCTCTCCAGCTGAGCGAGAACTGCCGTCCACACTCATCCCCTTTGCTTTCTTTTGTTTCCATGTAGAGTGAGCCACTTTGTGGGAAATGGGTTTAGAAGAGCAGGATTAGAATCCTTAATCATTTGTGGGTCATTTCATACAGTTGGGTCTCAATTTTCACATTTACAAAAGGACACAGTGACAATGCCAATTTCAGAAGGTTGTAGGACATATAGGAACTTGCAAAATCTTATATCAAAGTCTATTTTTCAGAGGTGGCTACTACCTCTGTTGATAATGTCTTCTGTTCTCTGTGACCCTGCCCTTTCTCCTAAAGCCCTTGTAACTCCAAACTGATTATTCATTCCTCAGATGTTTACCATTCACCTCACATTAACTTCGTTAATCCTTACAACAGCTTCATGAAATAGGCATAATCATCAGGGAAAGTGTGATCAGGGTTGGGTGAGGATGGTAGTGTAGAAAAAACTTTTTGTTACATCAGATGCCTAACAAGCACAAATGCAAATGTTGATCTTGACTATGAGAATAACAGCAATAAAATAGCCACTGGCATCTTGAAAGCAATATTCTCAAAAGTTTTTGTACATCGGCTTAATTAAACTGTGTTGAGTAAATCACCTTCTTTTAAAAGTCCTTGGAAGAATGTGAGATCATGGCCCTGGTCGATGTGGCTAAGTTTGTTGAATTGTCATCCCATACACCAAAAAGTGGTAGGTTCAATTCCCATTTGGGGCACATACCTAGGTTGTGGCATAACCAATGGATGTTTCGCCCTCACATCGATATTTCTCCCCGCTTCTCTCTCCCTCCTTCCTCTTTCTCTAAAATCAAGAAAATAATTTCATTTGGTGAGGATAAAAAAGACTGCTGTTGTACTTTATATTAGCCACTAATACTCCATGGTGTCAGTCATAGCCCTTTCACAGCTCTCTGTACTTGGGAGAATGTTGAAAATTGAGCTCCTCTCCTTCTTTTCTTTAGTGGTTCAGTGAAAAGACTTCAGGGAGGGAATCACCTGCACTGGGACTCACCATGTCATCTTCTGGCTGTGGAACTTTGTGTTCATTCATTTTACCTCTTGGTGCTGGCATGCTGGGCGTGTGGAAAGATGGTGGCACTCAGCGACAGAAGTTTGTTTATGCTTTTCCCCTATCAATGTGATCTTGTGGGGGTGCCAGGAATGCTTTTCTACTTCATTTACTATCTGAACCTCTGGTAGAAATGAAGGCAATAGTTCCATTTCAGCCTGAGGGTGCTAGCCTACACAGCAACCTCAATCAATCAATCAATCAATCAATCAATTAATTTATTTATTTATTATTGTCTAAAGTTTTACATAAGTCTCTTTTTTTAAAATCACAGCAACCTCAATTTTGCTGAAGAACAGTTTGAACTAAGGTTTGCACAGTAAATGTTTAGAACAGTAAACATAGTTTTCATATTCTTTGATTACTTTACATTTAGACTTTGTTAGTGAAACAAAACTCCATTTGCTTCTGGTGACTTGTGCAAGTAAGTTAGTTTTCTGACTGCAAAATATTTAGAAAATAAGATTGAGGCAGCCAGGTAGGTTCATTTACTTGATTTCCATGGGATCACGCTTTGGAGTTGTTCCAAAATACCAATCAGAAAGAATATATGTACTCCTATGTTCATAGCAGCATTGTTTATAATAGCCAAGATCTGGAAACACCCCAAGTACACATCAGTAGATGAGTGAATAAAAAAACTGTGGTACATGTACACAACGGAATACTTCATGGCCATAAAAAAAGAAGGAACTCTTAGCTTTTGTGACAGCATGTATGGATATAGAGAGTATTATGCGAAGTGAAATAAGTCAGACAGATAAAGACAAATGTCATTGATTTCACTTATATGTGGAATCAGATGAGCAAAATAAACACACAAAACAGAAACAGATTAATAGATACAGAGAACAGACTGACTGTTGCCAGAGGGGAGAGAGGTTAGGAGATTGGATGAAAAAAGATGAAGGGATTGATAAATACATATTAGTAGTTACAGAATAGTTACAGGGATGTAACGTAGGAACAGGGAATTTGGTCAATAACATTGTAATAACCATATATTGTGTCAGTTGGGTACTTGACATATGGAGGGAACCACTTTGTAAATTATGATTGTCTACCACTATGCTGTATATGTGAAGCTACTACAAAATAATGTTGAATGAAAACTATAATTGAAAAATAAAGTTAAAAAGACAAATGAAGAGTAGAGATTTGTGATTGGGGAACAGAATTTTGAAGAAATTTTTAAATGATTCTTGAGGAGAAGTGGAAAATGTGTTGATATAATAGGATTGTTGGACAATGTTGCTGGGCCTTCTGAAGTTGGTGACAAATTGATAGCAGACAAAATCCAATTTTGTGACTTTTTCTGGAAGCTTTCAGGGAACATGTTGGAGACGACTTAGAGTAGGATTCATTCAGTATTGGGAATTACACATGCTGAATAGGCAAGAATACTGAAAATGTAAATGGTTACAATTTTTATGGAGAAAAACGGGTTGCACATGTCAATAATTATTAAACACGTTTCAATATCATCAAGATTAAAAACATATTTATACATGAACACATTCCATGTTTTTGCATTTGTAATTATTTTGCTCATGCCCTGCTTTGGTTCGGAGGCAGCTCTCTCCCTTTTGGTGTAGAAGCTGCTAGGACCATGTCCACTTTTTTTTTTTATTGTAAGTTGTTTATTGTAAGATAATTTACAAATATCTTGCTTTCTTTAGTAATTTAAACAACAGACCAATAATTTCTTCTGACGAGGACAGCAGTAAGATAAAGCAAAATCAGCTAGCTGAATTTTACTTCTTTACCTCTTGTCTGAGGATGAAACTTGATTTTCATTAATCCAGAGCGGCAGCACCAGAGATGATTTCAATCAACTCCTTTGTGATGACAGCTTGGCGGGTGCGGTTGAAGGTCAAAGTCAATTTGTCAATCATTTCAGAAGCATTCTTGCTAGCATTGTCCATGGCTGTCATCCTGGCACTTTGCTCACTGGTGGTGGACTCCTTCAAAGAATAGTAGATGATGTTGGCCAGAGTGTATTCCTGATAATTCTGCAGCACATCAGCATCAATGTCATCATAGATACTCATGCTTTCAGCACTTGCAATGGTATTAAGAGAAAAGATGGGTTTTTCATCTGTCTTGTAGGAGATGACAGACCTGAATCGATTAAAGATGATAGATCCTTCATCAAATTCATATCCAGAATTTAGTAGTTCCAGGGCAATGACTGATGCATCTCCAAAAGTAGGGGGTTTTCTTCCCACTTCTTTGAATGCTACCAGAAACTGGTCAGAATGAGTCCTATGAAGGATAGCCCTAATTTTATCACCAATTCCAACAATTTTAACTTCTTTCCCAGCTGCTGTGAGCGTAGCCACCTCATTTTTCATCTGTTTAGCAACCGAGGAATGGATAGCACCACAAAGCCCTCTATCTGAGGACACACCAATAAGAAGGTGTTTCTTCATGTCTTCATGGGCCTTAATATCAGCCTTTTCAAACAGAGCCAAAGATCCTGTTCCATACACTCGAGCTGGTTTCAGCTCTCTCTCAGCTCGGGCATATTTTGCTGCTGCTACCATTTTCATAGACTTGGTAATTTTCTGGATGTTTTTGATTGACTTCAGTCGCCTGGTAATGTCTTTCAAAGTTGCCATATTTCGCACTTGGATCCATTGCGGCTGCACGGCCCAGGCCGAGACCCCAACGACGCCCGCCCGAGAAAACATGGTGGTACTGGCCCTCCTGAAGGTCGGTCAGACCATGTCCACTTTATTCACTCTGATATTCCTGGCATTGAACAAAGTGCCTGAAAAAGTGCTTATTGAATGGTTGAAATGGTGGAAGTGCAATTTCAATTTAGGTCCTTCTGGCTCTCCTTTCTCTGATTTTTCAGCACACCACACAGTAGCGGTGTGGATAAAAGGGAGTGATAATTTTCTCCCAGCCTATGGGGGAAGATGAAAGAGATGATGTATGTGAAAAGGGCTAGTACCCATGCTTAGAACATGGAAGATGCTCAATAAATGCTGTTGATTTTTACTTTTGTTCAGTTAGCAATTTTCCTTAAGATAACTCTTAATACCATAATTCCCTTTTCCTCCTGACAATTTGTGGACTATCTGTGTAGATGCTAGGAGGACAAAGGGCACTTCTAGGAGGCAGAATGTAGAGGTCACTCCTTGTGAGACCAAAACTGTATTTGAAGGGCGTAATTAAATGATGGCATCAACATGGTTCGGACCTGTGAACAAGGCAAAAGCTAGTTCTAAAGCTGCTTCCGCAAGGGTCCTGGGAGGGGAGCAAGTCTCCCTCAGAGAGGCGGAAAGCACTCACATAGGAAACCCCAGTGTTATCACTCTCACCCTATAAACAACCCTGTCCAGGGGAAGGAGAAAGATTTCTCCCACATGGTGCTGATGAGTATTAGCGGAGAGCAGAGCGAAGAAGCTGGCTACTCCTGGGAACTTTCTCTCTCATGTTAGCAGCTGGGCTGTATTTGGCGTTTCAAAGACAAAATAGAGAATGGAAGGGGGTGGTTATACTGGAAAGGGCACCTGAGTGAGCTGGGAGCCAGGTGTGCCTCTGCCATGAATCACTCATGTGACCTTGGACCAGCTGCACCTAAACTCTGAGTCTTCAATCCACTGTCTTTAAAATGGAGACAATTGGGAACAATGATTTTAAATGTCATAGGGTTCTTCAGCAATTAGAGGGAAATGGATCACAAACGAATTCCCAGCTGTTTGTAAGTGAATGACAACTTTCTGGGTTTCACCTACTGCTGTTCTAAGAAAGTTTCAGTTCAGAGGAATTTCTGCAATTGGTAGCAGTTGCCTCAGTTATGCTTTATCACAATTGAAAACACAATTCAAATTTCCTTCAGGACTTTAGTTATGTGGAACAGAAAAATTTGGGATGCTATGATTGGAGCTGGTCTAGGTGACCAGCCTCACCATTCCATGATGTTAGGGTATAAATCAAACCAATCCTGGTGACCTGGTGATGTCCTCAGATCCAGGCAATGTAAGTTTTCTATAATCTATTTTAAAAATAAAATAAAATAAAATAAAATAAAATGCAACTCAAATAAAAATGCGGTGGAATAACTTTACTAAAATTCACATTATTTTCTATGAAATAATTTTCCTTCTCCTGGATAACTCAAACAGGAGCCTTTTATTCTTTGCCCGTTTTTAACAAATAATTTATTTTGTACTTCCATAAACTTGAATCACAGCAATGAACCAGCTGAACATTTTTATTTTGGGGCATATAAATGTATTATTTAGCTAAACTATCTACTATTCATATTGATTCTATTTTTCTACTCTTGTATTCTGTATGGAGATAAGGATTAAAGATTTTTTTTCATATTTACTAGTATAATAAAATTGTACCCATATCAATACCTGCTTGGTCTCAAGTACATGCATTTAGGTCCTTGGTTCCTAAGCCACATGCCAATGGTGTTGATGATAGTGATAGCAGATATGCCCTTTATCAAATGTTTGTCACATCCAGGCCTGGTACAAACACCCAACATGCACTATTTTCATTTACTTTTCTCTGCAACCTCAGGGTAGAGCAGTATTCCCAGTTTATACAGTCGATAGCGGCAGAGGAAGGAGTCAAACGCAGATGAGTTTAAGTGATAGCAAAGCCCACGGACTCCTTAGCTAGAGTGCCTGCTGGCTCTGTCAGTTATTAGCTGAATATGCATTTGTGAGTTGCTGAATGTGTGCCTGACTTTCTTCTGCAACATAAGGATAAAGACAGTGACTTACCCCCTGGGCATTATATGCACTGATATATGTAGGGCAGCTAGGACAGTGCTTGGCAAAGACTAGGCGCAACACAGGTATTGGCTCTTGTTACTCTTACCTGTGCTCTTGGCCACAAAATTCTACTCGGAAAAGGTCCCCATCCAGCTTGTCACCTGCAGAAGCTGTATTTGCCTCCTTGCAACAAAGCTTGGAGAGAGAAAAAGGAGGCAGCTGCCTGATCAGCACAGAACTCTTCTCTCCGGTGTTTCTTATATCTGGGTGTGTCTTCCTTCCTCTGACACTTGATGATTTTCCTTTAATTCCCATCCAACTGAGCATCAGATCTTCATCAAGTGGAGAGATTTAGCTATCTTAAGAAGGTCTGTGTTTTCAGGAGAATGACAGATTATGTGTCTCTCAAAACTAAGACAGTCACAGGCATTTCCTTCCTCCATATTGTTAGGAGAGTAAAGGGTGAGTAGGAATATTCTGCTGGATGACATTGTAATTTGCAGCTAAGACAGGCCATCTCTTCTCCCTGCCCCCATAGCTTCATTTATGTAGAGAATTCCAGATAATCATTTATTACAACCCTTCACTGTTGCTCCCCAAACTTTATTATTTTTATAACCTTTGACTCCTTCCTGTAAACTACAGAAGCTCTAGTATTGAACCAGAAGAATTTTACCAAAGAAAAGCAAAATGCAGGTATGTAGAATATGTAAAGCAAGGCGGAAGAGTAACTTAAGTTGGCTTCCTAGACATGAGCTTGTCCATAGTCTGTGCACGGAGTGGCAGTAAATGAGCAAGGAGAGAAACAGAGGAGTCGGGCAAGTCCCCAGCTACAATCTCATCAGTTCCTCCCAATCCTTGCTTTAGTTGGCTTTGCTTCACTTTGTGTTATTATTGGAAATACCTGCAACAGAAAGTGTAGCAAACCTCACTGCACAGTCCAAGAAGAAAGATTTAATATGTGGACTGTTCGTGCAGAGGTTTCAAGAGGATTTCGAATGTTCACAGTTTTCTCAAGTGCCATTGTGTTTAGGTGGCGCCTTGCTGAAAATGGTCAGAGAGGGACTCTCATTGAATTGGAGAACAAAAGTTCAATTTCAGTAGTAACAAAATAAACTAAAGTATGGCTAGCTAAATTATTATTTTCATGTAATAACTTAGATATTTAGTACCAACTGATGCTGAAGTTAGCAGATAGACATATGCTGACATTTTGTGATTCACACACTAAATTGGTATAAGAATTTTGGAACAGAAAGAGTTAAAAGGGGCAAAGAGAAATGGGTTTAGATAGAAGAGACCTTGCACTATTTCCTTCTGGAATTAGTAATATTATGATTATGTTTCTCTGTTGATCTATAGGCAATACTGTACCTGCATTCTCTGTATCTTTGGATTATGGAAATATCAAAAAATATCACAGAATTTTTCATGCTGGGACTGTCACAGAGCCCAGGAATACAGAGAGTTCTTTTTGTGGTCTTCTTGATCATTTATGTGGCCACAGTCTGTGGCAACATGCTCTTTGTGGTTTACCATCATCTCCAGTCCCACCCTGAATTCCCCATATATTTTTCTTGGCCAACCTGTCCTTTATAGACACCCGCTATTCTTCTTCGATGGCCCCTAAACTCATCGCTGACTCCTTGTATGAGGGGAGAACCATCTCTTATGAGGATTGCATGGCTCAGCTCTTTGGAGCCCATTTTTTGGGAGGTGCTGAGATCATTCTGCTCACGGTGATGGCCTACGATCGTTACGTGGCCATCTGCAAGCCCCTGCACTACCCAGTTATCATGACCAGGCATCTCTGTTCCCTGCTGGTGGGAGTGACCTGGCTTGGGGGCTTCCTACATTCATTGGTTCAGCTCCTTCTGGTCCTTCAGCTGCCCTTCTGTGGGCCCAACGTAATTAATCACTTTGTCTGTGACCTGTACCCCTTGCTGGAACTCGCCTGCACCAACACATACATCACCAGTCTGCTGGTGTTTGCCAACAGTGGTGCCATCTGCCTGTTGAACTTTCTCATGCTGGCCGCCTCCTATATTGTCATCCTGTGCTCCTTGAGGTCCCACAGTGCAGAGGGGAGACGCAAGGCCCTCTCCACTTGTGGGGCCCACTTCACTGCTGTTGCCCTGTTCTTTGTGCCCTGTGTGTTTACTTATGTGCGCCTTCATTTACTTTACCAATAGGCAAGAGCATGGCAGTGTTTTACGGCATTCTGACACCTATGTTGAATCCGCTCATTTATACCCTGAGAAGTGACGAGGTAAAAAGTGCCATGAAAAAGCTTTTCACATAGCAAAAAACTGCAGGTGGATCATGAATGACAAAGCAGGAAACAGACATGATTTTAATGTTGTGAGTGGAGCAAACCAAAACTTTTTTGTTACTGTACAACTTATTTAATCTTATCCATCCATTCATCATCGTACACTTCTATGGTTTACTCTTTTCACTTGAACTGCATACTTTGATTATAAAATAACTATATGAAATATACAGGGCATGGATGATTATTTCTGTTTCAGAAATGAGAAAAATGTCTCCTGATGTGGTTAATTGATTAATCAAGTGTCTCTAGCTTTGATGTGCCTGAACCCAAAATCAGTCATTTGTGATTCATCATCCAGATCTTTCAGTATCAATCTATGTTAATATGATTAGACTGTGCAATAATTGCGTTGTATAAATGTGCGCAAAATACAACTTAAGGTAAAAACCTTCACACTTCACTACATATAGGAGTCTGTGTGCATCTAGGTCTGGCCTCCATTTCTTCTTCCATCTTTTTGTGACGTCAGCAGGCTGCTACCCTACAGCAGAGATGGTAAGATCTTGGCTCTGCAGCAAGGTCAACCTGTGTCTGATTCTTATTTTCTATGAATGTCATGACCTTGAGCAAGTGAACAAACCTCTGTAGTGTCTGAAGCTGTCTTTAAAACAAAGATAATAATGTCTAAAGTGTTATTGTAAGAATTAAATTAGATAATCTATGTAAAGTTCCTAATCAGATTTCTGGCACATATACTCCAACACATTTTACCTGAGATTATTATATGTACCTCAACTTTTTCCTAATCTTCCATGAGGTTAATTGATTAATTAAGGGTTGCTTTCTTTCGCTTTTCCATCTCTACTAAGTTTCCAATATGCTGTGCTAAGAGCAGAGTGGTTTGTGCCAATGATGCAAAGTGGACTTTCATTCTTCCTCTTTCTATTTCAAACTCCAAGGGATTCTAGTATCATGGGATCTGAAACATCTATTCATGTTCATCCTATTCTTTTTCTAGTTTTATAAACTCTGATAATTCCCTTTTCAGGCTTCACCCTTTAAGATTATAGGTTCCCATAATTTGTAATAAACATATTTTGTTTGACAGATAATCTGTAATTCACCATCATATCCACTTTTTTTTTTAAAAAAACTATTTTATTGATTTTTTACAGAGAGGAAGAGAGAGGGATAGAAAGTTAGAAACATCGATGAGAGAGAGACATTGATCAGCTGCCTCCTGCACACCCCATACTGGAGATGTGCCCACAACCAAGATACATACCCTTGACCAGGATCGAACTCGGGACCTTTTAGTCCGCAGGCCCTATCCACTGAGCCAAACCGGTCTTGGCCATCATATCCACTTTTTACACTATGGAAAAAAACTGGAAGTACTAAAAATTAGTGTTCAATAGTCAATAAATTCAGGAGATGATCAGGAAATAATGGTTTGATCCCTCAATTCCATATATAGCAAAAACAACTATTGCTTAGTTCTTGGGTAAAATAAATATTGTCTTCTTTCACTTTGTCACATGTTTAAGTCTAATTAATAATCACTAGATATAAATGAGGCCTTAGTTCTATACCTATTCATTTCTGCTGTTAGATAATAAAAGTATAACTAAGCTAATTTTTCTGTCAGCTAAAAAATATGAAATCATGATGGGGCTTGCTTAAAAATAACATTTTTGCCAGCTTGACATAATTTTATAATGGGACTTTCTAGAAAAGCATACTTACTTTAGTTGAAATTTGGAAAGTACCTTTATTTTCAGTACAGGCACAACCTCGAAAACCATAAAAGTCTGATCCCATTGCACTTTGTGTGTGTGTGTGTGTGTGTATTTTTTATTTTTATTATAAACATTCTTTTTGCCTTTTGTTTTTGGTTATCAGGATCATGGTTAACAATGGCCCAATTAACTTACAAATGAATTAAGGACAGAAAGAAATTAAGATCAGAAATTTGCTGCCTCAAAACATACAAAATAAATACTTAGGTCATGACTTTATTCACAGAACGTGCTCAACAAACATTAGCAATCATTATTATATCATCATCATCTTCATTTTTACATTATCCTGTTTCATTCTGTCTTTTTGGGGAACTACAATTAGGTCTTTAAATTTGATTTTTTTAAAATATACAATTGCTTGCATATATTTACAAGATGGTTACTCATAAGAAATTATGGCAGAGCATCTAATTTTCAAAGGCCTTCATATATAGTAAGATCTAGCTTGATAATAGTCCCAAGAGCATGAGATATGTCAGCATCACATAATTTCTGAATCCCTGGATGAGAAACCGCCTGAAAGCAAGTTTCTGAGCTCTTCCCCAGAAATCACAAACTCTGTGCAGATAGTTCTTTTGGTCTCCGGCCTTGGGCTCCCCGTTCCCCTCCTGGAGGACTGGAACTGACAGGATCCAACATTTATGAGAGCTTCTCAAACAGGTTTTGCTCAGATCTCAAATCACTCTAACCACTCCCCATGGGCAACTGCAGAGATATTTAAGGCATTTTAATCCCAGAATAGGGAGTTGCTGATGGGCTAGTTCTTAGTGTCCAGAGACCTGCTCACTGGCCCCATGAAGTTTCTGTGTTGGAGATAATAACTCACTTCTTTGCTGGCCCTCCTTGTAAATGGATGACATTTATGACACACATTGAAGTGAAGTGAGGTTGAGGCAGACGTTTGACCCTCCTGTGATCATGGTTAGTGAATGACAGTGGCAGTGACTTTGGACTCCACTGCCAGGCACTGCATACCTTGTGCTGTGGTGTCATCTCTGAAGGCTGTAATAGTGTCTGAGCAATTTTTCACTATCTTTCAGCTGACTCTTTTCCAACTTAAAACATTTAATTCTTACAACTTAAGGAAGTATGTAATGCCATTTCCCTTTTACAGATGGAAAAAAAAAGGCAGAGAGGTAAAGTAACTTGCTTCTACTTACAAGGTTCTCTAAAGCTGGGGACAAGATGAGAAAGCTTATTTGATCCAAAACTCTTAATATCTAACTTCAGAACATCAGGCCATTTTCAAATCTCTTAGATTTTCATTATGTTCCTGATATGGATTCTTTTCTCTAATTCAGATTTGTGGTCATTGTTATCCAATTCCATGACACATACTTGTTCTTACATGACCATATATAGCCTAATGACCATAGTCTACATGCCTGTACAATGTGAGATTAAACTACGCACAAAAAATGATGCAATTTTAAGAAAGGCAGTAAGCATGAGATGTACAAGGTTGCTCCTGGCATAACATGGCATACTGTTCTATAACATTTTTTATAAATAGAAAGAATACATTCTAAAATAATAATAAATGTACAAACCAGTATTATAGCCCCTTGTTATCATCATCTAGTATTATGCACTAACATAATTGTGTGTGCTATACTTTTATATGGTTGGCAGCACAGTAGGTTTGTTTATACCAGACACACCACAAACATGTGAGGAATGTGTTGCCCTACAATGTTATGTCAGCTACGATGTCATTAACTGATAGGAATCTCTCAGCTCTGTTATAATTTTGTGGGTCCACCATTGTTCATGTGGTTCATTGTTGACCATTGTTTTCCCTCCTTTAAAATAAAACTTCATTCTAGCTGTAGTGCTGGGTATAAAGTGTGTTTATGAATATTGCTGTTGATCTGTTTCATATCCATAGTAAGGACAACATCATGACTTTTGTAGGCCGTTGGTACTTTTGTCCTCATGGGGCCTTTCCTCCATAAAAAAGATAAAAAAATTGTGTTTTATGACTGCATTGTATAGAGATGACTAAAACCTAAAGTTTTATTTGGCCCTGGCCCTTGTGGCTCAGTTGGTTAGAGCAATGTCCCATGCACCAACAGGTCACAGGTTGATTCCCAGTCAGGGAACATGCCTGCGTTGCAGGCTTGATCCCCTGTAGGGGATATGCAGGAGGCAGCTGATGGATGTTCTCTCTCTCATCAGTGTTTCTCTCTCTGTAAAATCAATAAAAACATATTAAAAAAGCAACAAAACCCCACCAAGGTTATATTCGATTATATTTATTTTTAATATTATTTTAAAAGTAAAAAAACACATTTCATGGGCTCATAATTATTTTGGGCTCTGAGCTTTGTGCCAACTATGCCTTTAATGGATATGTCAGCCTGCCCACAACATGTGGGTTCCTGAAGAAAAATGATCCAGATAAGATAATTGACTGTCCCAAGTTTAATCAACTATGAAGGGGAATAAATATCTACAAAATATCACAAGATTCCTCCCCAAATATTCTAATTACAAGATTTATTCATTATTTGCTCCCAGAGCTTTTTCATGACATTTTTTACTTCTTCATTTCTGAGAGTGTGGATTAAAGGTTTCAACATGGGAGTTACTATGGTGCAAAACACAGTCACAGACAGCTTTGTCAATGGGGAAGGAGGTCAAAGGTCTTAGGTACAGGAATGAACAAGGTACAAAGAATAAGATGACAACAGTTACATGAGAGGCACATGTAGACAGGGCTTTGCATCGCCCTTTAGAGCTGTGAGTCCTGAGGGAGCACAGGATGATGACATAGGAGGCAACCAGCATAGAAAAAACAAGCAAGCACAGTGGCCCACTTTTGGCACTAATCAGGGGCCCCAAAGTGTGAGTGTCTGTGCAGGCTAGCTCCAGGAAAGGTATTAAATCACATAAAATGGTCAATGGTAACTGGACCATGAAAAAATCTAGATTCCTCCAGGAAGAAGCCCTAAAACTCCAGCCATTCCCATGAGAAAACTACACACAGGTCATCTCATGAGGGTCATATAGTGGAAAGGCTTGCAGATGGCTACATAGTGGTCATAGGCCATGACAATTAACAAGATGATATCAGCTTCAGCAAAGAGCTGAGTCATGCAAGCACTGAAGGATATGGTGTTCTTTTCATAGATCAAGTCAGAGATCATTTGGGGTGCTATGGAAGAATAGTAGAAACCATCTAAAATGGACAAATAATACAGAAAAAAGTACATGGGAGAACTCAGGGCTGGGGTGATGAAGATGATGACCAAGATAAGCAGGTTACCTGTCAGTGTGATCAAGTAGATGATTAAAAACACAACAAATCAAACTTTCTGCAGTTCCGGATTTTGGGTCAGGCCCAGTAGGATGAATTCTGTTACATTGCTTGTCCTTTTCATCGATTCAGTTTGGTTCATCTGGGAAGATCACAGTATTTTTGAATGATGATATTTTAAATTCAGTACCAAAATAGTATATCCCTGTTTTAGACCTGGCCTTTGGGATTGATGGGCTACCCTTCCACTTACCTCTGTCATTTGTAGATAACTATAAAGACGAATGGAAGTAAGTTAAGTTTTCTCCTATATTAATTAAATAATGAACACCTTACAAACACCCAATAAAGCAAGGTGTTATAAGTGTTGATGTGTGGTTGACTTCCAAACTTTCTTTGTAGCTCTAAAAGTCTCATAGATGGCTTTCTTTCACTTTTGGGGACACCTCATTAGTAACAATTATTATGAAGATATACTTATCTATTGGCATGAATATATACATAGGTTATGTGAACAGAATATTCTTTTACAGATTGGGAATCTCAGGAGGAAGGGAGAAGGGGGATCAGGAAGAGATTACCCAAAGAATTGTATGCATATATGCATAACCCGTGGACACAGACAATATTGCAGTGAAGGCCTGGTGGTGGGGGTTGGCAGGAGGTGGAGGGGGCCAATGGAGAAGAAAGGGGACATCTGTAATAATTTAAACAATAAAATAAATAAATAAATAAAGTCTGCGTGGATTCATTCCGAAATAAATGTACAAATAACTGAATAGGAAAAAAGTCGACTGTGTATCAGATATGAAAGTACCAAGCCTTACTATATCTATATCAAATGTGTTGTGAGCTGTTATGACTCTCTGACAAATGAATGCACATGTACATAGAGAGCCAGAGCTTCAGATGAAGTCTTTTTCCTTCAAAATGCCAAGGAACTATCTTTATAACAGCTCATTGAGCAGCATTCACTCAACAACTCCAGATGCTGTGTCTGGCTCAGCATGACTCTTTCATGCTGACTCTTTCCACATCATTAAATGTGGACATGTAAGTGGTGAAAATTTCCCTGAAAAGTTTTCAATATTTTAATTAGTCTTTCATCAAATATAGAATAATGCCCTGGATTAGATATATTATCCTACTTACGTTTTACAAATGGACTTAAATGAGTCATGAAGTTTCTTGTTGACATGACAGAAATGATAGGCTCACTTAAAAGAATACACCTTTTCATTTTATTTTATTTTTTTGCTTTTGGCAAGTGTAATTAATTAAGGTGAACTTGAAATTTTTATTGCTAACTGGTGGAAATATTGAATACATAAAAAAATACATTCTTTTTTGGGAGAATGATCTATGCATGGGCTTTCTAGAATGAGTACATGTTGTTGAACAAAAGACTATAAAGCTATTTTATTCTTTCCCCCCCTCTATCCTTTCTCCATTCCTTGCCAAAACACATAACCACATATTTTTTCTGTGTCAGAATCATAACCTCTAAGCTTCCATAAAGGAGAGGAAAAGTATGTTTAGTTTTAGGAATGCTAAGTTGTTTCTTCTCTATACGTGACTCCTACAGATGTTGACTGTGCGGTTAATCATTCTTAATAGATTTAATTCACAAATTCTGACTTCATTGTGTCAATAAGGATGTCATAAAGAAGAGAAAGAATTTCAAGTCATTAAAACAGAAACCTTCAGAATTCATCAACCTAGTGAGACATAAATGTTAACCATAATGCTATATAAATGGCTTCCGTAGTTCTCAACAGTGTCTTATCTGGAAGTAATACAGACAGTGCTTTTGATTGATAGTTTCATGTCATCGTGTCCAAATTCATTTTTAGAGAAAAAGATTAATCTTCAGTTCACATTCTAAGTACAAAAATTACTTCAGTGAAAATTAAGTGAAGTCAATGTGCTTAAAATTTAGAGAAAAGGATGTAGTTTTCACTAATCTGCATCTAGTTGATTGTGAGTTCCTCCGTTCACAAATTGAGTTCCATCATTGCTTTCTTTCCCTTATGGCATTGCTGATTCCTAGAAGTAAATTGGATTTATGCTGGAGAAATACTAATGTTAAAGATAGAGATAGACATCCTGGATTTGAATGCAGGTTCCTTTGCTTTTTTTTTTTTTTTTTTTTAACGATTATGACTTTTGGCGAATCACTTATCTTCTAACCACAGTTTTCTTTTCTTCAAAATATAGATAATTGTGTACCAACCTCAAAGGATTTTTGTGAAGATTAAATGAGATAATGCATGTAAAGTACTTAGTATAATGCCTAGCACCGTGGTCAGCAAACTGTGGCTCGTGAGCCACATGTGGCTCTTTGGCCCCTTGAGTGTGGCTCTTCCACAAAATACCACGGTCTGGACGAGTCTGTTTTGAAGAAGTGGTGTTAGAAGAAGTTTAAGTTTAAAAAAAATTGGCTCTCAAAGGAAATTTCAATCACTGTAATGTTGATATTTGGCTCTGTTGACTGATGAGTTTGCCAACCACTGGCCTAGCACATGGCAAACACTCCACAAAAATTAACTACCATTATAGGAACTACATGGAGTGAAAATAAATCTCTTCATGCTATCTAGAGTTATAATAAAAGTTTGCATTTCAAAATGTGTGAACATGTTGAAGAAGTTTGTCTGTTTAGTTCTTTGCCTTTTAATTGCAGTCCATGGGCCCTTTTATGAAAGATTAGGGTCATTCTGCTAAATCAACACTTCTCGTTTCTTTAAAAATATGGGTATTAGAGAGTTTGCGTGTTAACAGGTACACTATTTGGTTTTTGAACTAAGACAGAAAAGGAATTGATCCTGTGCTTGAATCTGCCAATTAACAGAGGACATGAAATACTTCAATTTTGACATAAGGCCAAGCTATTTCTGTGTGGTGTGGGACAAAAAGAGGCAGATGAAATTGTAAAAGAGAAGAGTTTCAAAAATATATTTGCATTACTTTAAGGTCTACAAGAAACTGAAGTAATAAATTAAATAATGATGATGAGCCGAGACCGGTTTGGCTCAGTGGATAGAGCGTCGGCTTTCGGACTGAAAGGTCCCAGGTTCGATTCTGGTTGGGGGCATGTACCTTGCTTGTGGGCACATCTCCAGTGTGGGGTGTGCAGGAGGTGGCTGATCGATGTCTCTCTCTCATCGATGTTTCTGACTTTCTATCCCTCTCCCTTCCCTTCTGTAAAAAATCAATAAAATATATTAAAAAAATAATTTTAAATAATGATGATGAATGACTCAGGTTTATCTGATTTTGATAATGAAATCTAATCTTTGGCATAGATTTTCAGAAATTTATTAAAACATAGGAGTAGTCAATTGTTGGTTCTCCCAAGGGCCATCTTCACTAGAGAAGAGTGAGCAATTACTAGGTAGACGTGTTCTCAACTTTCTTGTCAAGGGTTCTTGTCCCTGGAAGGATTCTCCAGTGCAGTGGGTGATGTCGAAGGGAGACCACTATCTTGAGGCTTGGAACTCTAAGGCTAGCTTCTCAATGAAACATTTGTGGAATCATCTGAAAAAGGTTTCCCTCCCATGTACCTCATTATGTACTTTGTCCATGTGTAACATAGGCAGTTTGTCTTACCCTTCACTGCCTCTGTGCTTAAGAATACATTAATATACCAGAGGTCCAGTGCACAAAATTTGTGCAGGTCTGGCTTGCGATCAGGGCCAATTGGGTCCTTTCAACTGCTGGCTTTCTTTCGGCTGCTGGTTAGTGTGGGGAGCTGCCCCGGGCATACAGGGGTCCTAGAGATCTGAATGCAGGCTCTGAACATAGCTCTCTGCTTTCTCACCATTCAGTTTAATAAACAGAGATGTGAATGCAGACTCTAGACATAACTAAATAGCTTGGCTGAAAAAATGTAGATGCCTATGTGCAAGATCTTGCAAGGTCTTGATTACTTAGAAGGTCAGTGACTGTGTTTGCAAATACGTACCTGATTCGTGTAACCCCCTCCTCTGCTTGTGCTTAAATACTATGCTGGAAATAAACTTGGTGCTGTAGACTCAAGTCTCAGACCTCCCAACCCCATCTTTTCTTGTCTGTCTTTTCTTATCCTCACCCCCTCATTCAGGTACTGTTAGATTGCCGGCAGATTCCGGCAGTTTAGGACCTCCTTTCCCTGGCTGCTGACTGCTGGGCAAGGCCTTCCTTCATTCCACATCACCCCTGGTGGTCAGCACATGTCATAGTGAGCGATTGGTCTCCCAGTTGAACTCCTGCAGGGACAATTTGCATTTTAGGCTTTTATAGCTAGAGAAAAAAAAAGAAGAGACAGTTCATGGACATGGGTGCCAGTGTGGTAATTGAAGGCATAAAAGGGATAAAAGGTTATAGAAAAATAAAATAAAATAAAATTTAAAATAAAAAGGATATAGAGAATAAAGGAATCTGAGGGCTAGCAAAAAGTAAAAATTAATAATTGGAAAAATTAATTTTAAGTACTATCTTGAAGTTTACTTGAATGATATGTGTATTCCTCATTAAGTAAATAGAAATAGATTTTACATTAAACTTACCTGGTTGATTATTTAAATTTGACTTATTGACTATCAATATCACTGGTTTAAGTTCATTTTTTGTTCCTTTTTTTTTTTTAAAAGGCATTCCTTCCTGGAGTTTTTATCACTCATACCACATAGATGGAGAATAAAAGGAATGTGACTGAATTCATTTTAACAGGATTTACACAGAACCCCCCAATGCAGAAAGTTGGGTATATGTTATTTTTGGTCTTATACATGGTAACACTCTCAGGCAACCTGCTCATTGTGGTTACCATTACCACTAGCCAGGCTCTGAACTCCTCCATGTACTTCTTCCTGACCCACCTTTCCTTGATAGACCTAATCTATTGTTCTTCAGCTCCTAAGATGATTGTGGATTCCCTTCACGAAAAGAAAATGATATCTTTTAATGGTTGTAAGGCTCAAGTCTATGCAGAACACATTTTTGGGGCTACTGAGATAATCCTGCTGACAGTGATGGCCTGTGATCACTATGTCGCCATTTGCAAACCTCAGCACTATTTCACCATCATGAACCACAGGCTATGCATTCTCCTGCTGGGAGTGGCGTGGAATGGAGGATTTCTCCATGCAACCATTCAGATCCTATTCACAGTCTGGCTGCCATTATGTGGCCCCAATGTCGTAGATCATTTCATGTGTGACTTGTACCCTTTGTTGAAACTCGTCTGGATGGACACTCACACCCTGGGTCTCTTTGTTGCTGCCAACAGTGGGTTCATCTGCTTGCTGAACTTCCTCCTTTTGATGGTCTTTTATGTGATCATCTTGAGCTCCCTAGAGGATTACAGGTTGGAGGGGAGGGGCAAGGCCCTCTCCATCTGTCTTTCTCACATCACAGTGGTCATCTTACTCTCTGTGCCCTGCATATTTATGTATCTGCACCCAGTAACCACACTGCCGGTGGATAAAGCTGTTGCTGTCTTTTATACTATGGTAGCTCCTATGTTAAATCCCTTAATCTACACACTCAGAAATGCTGAGGTAAAAAATGCTATGAGGAAGCTCTGGAGGGAAAAAGTGACTTTTTTAAGATAAAGATTAAATGGAATCATTGAGCGTTACAGATAGAAGTAATAGAGGTAATCTAGCCCAAGCTTCTTAGATCTATGGATGAAGTCATCCACCTAAGAAGGAATTGGATGATACTTGCAGCTAACCACTGAAGCACAGAGCTAAAGCTTGCTCTGGAATCCAGACTTCCTGTCTCTCATTCCACACTCTTGTCATTATAAGTTATTGCTTCTTGATCAATAAATATTTATCAATTACCTGGAAATTTGAAATATCTTTAGAAGCTAAAAGGCATAAATATAGAATATTACATCAGTGTTTAAATAATCCTATTATGTGACATTGAGATGTTGGGTCCCATTGGGATTCCAATCTTTTGGATAAGGTGTAGTTGTTGCTCATTGTGAGAGAAATTCAACACATTGCCTTGGACCAGAACTAGTTATAGACAATAAACTGGGTCCAGCATGTCCCTGACTCAATAAATGGTAACTACTATGGTTATCTGGATCTATCATCATTGCTTAGAAGTTAACAACAGTTAAGGACATGATCTAGGAAATAGGTCAGTTCTGGTTATTTGCTTTCTGATATATCTGTTTTGATACTTTCACCTTTCTGTCAGTTTCCTCACCTGTAAACCTAACCCTAATCCTCACCCTAACCCTAGGAAAAAGTATGGCTTATGAGGGAATCCTTATATGTCTTTGACTCTTTTTATATTGCTTAAATTAATAGAAACAATTAGATTTTTTTATTGGTAAATATGCCTAGTAATTTTGGAGTAAAATACACGCATCTGTGTATATTTGTGAGTATGCTACATATATGTCCATATCATTGACTGACTTAAAACTTAAAAAAATATTTTTTATTGATTTCAGAGGGAGAGAGAGAAACATCAATGATGAGAGAGAATCATTGATTGGCTGCCTCCTGTGCATCCCACACTGGGGATCCAGCAACCCAGACATATACAACTGTGACCTCCTGGTTCATAAGTTGATGTTCAACCACTGAGTCATGCCAGCCAGGCTGACTCTTAAAACTTGATGCTTAGCCTTAGTCAGGTAATTCACTTGGTTAGAGAATCATCCAGCTACACTAAGGTTCAGGGTTCAATCCCCAGTCAGGGGCACATACAAGATTCAACCAATGAATGAATGCATGAATAAATGGGACAATGGTTTATCATTATCTCTCTCTCCTTCTCTCCCCCCCCCTCTCTCTTTCTCTCAAAACAATATATAATAATGTTTTAAAAATTTAAAGGTATTACATATGTGTCCTTATATAATAATTAAAAAAAAACCTCAATGCATAGTGTTTTTCTCTTCTGATTTTATTATACATTGTCTCGTAGAAAATCAAAACAAATCAGGAAATTATAAAGAACAACAACAAAAAAACCAAAAAAACCAACACCTATATTGTCATCTATATTAAGTGAATGAAACAGTTGATATAATTTTGTATTTGTTTGTCTTCTGTAAATTTAAGAAAGTAAGATACTCCATGGATATATTTATTCATTAAGAGATAGTATCATTATTGAGGATGAGCATGACTTTCTTTTTAGGGAAGTCACTTGTCATCTGAACTGGAATTGATAGAGAAGATGGAATAATGGGAGGAATTCATTCCCCTGTGGCTGACTCAAAATATGGAGACTCATAAATTTTCATTTAAGTCTACTTGGTCACCTTGGCAGGCAACCTACTTATTATGATCACCATTAGGGCCCTAAGATCCTCCATGTACTTCTTCCTGTCCCACTTATGTCTTAATTGTGATGGCTACTGTTCTTCTTCCATGAACTCTAAAATGCTAGCTGACTCTCTTACTGTAAGAAAAATCATCTCCCTTAGACGGTGTATCACTCAAGTGTTCACTGAGCTTCTTTTTGGTGCTGTTGAGATTATCCTTTTCACTGACATGGCCTATGACCACGATGGGGCCATTGGCAAACTCCTGCACTATACTGCCATCATGAGCCAACAGGTGTGTAGCTTTCTTGTGGCAGTGGCCTGAGCTGGTGCCTTGGTCCATGCAAGAATTCAGATTTTTTTTCACAGTCTGGCTGCCCTTCTGTGGCCCCAGTGTCATAGATAATTTCATGTGTGATTTGTACCCTTTGTTGAAACTTGTCTGCATGCATACACTTACCCTGGTCTCTTTGTTGATGCCAACAGTGGGTTCATCTGCTTATTGAACTTCCTCTCTTTGATAATCTCTTAGGTGGTTGTTTTGTATTCTCAAAAGAACTACAGTTTGGAGGGGAGGCACAAAGCCCTCTCCACCTGTGCCTCTCACATCATGGTGGTCATCTTATTCTTTGTGCCCTGCATATTAGTATATCTGTGCCTCATGATTGCCTTCTCCAATGAGAAAGCTATAGCTGTGTTTTATACCACGAAAACATCTATATCTACATATTTAATAATGCAAAAGTAAAAAATGCTGTGAAGAAGCTTTGGATCCAAAGGTGATTCCAATGGATAAATAATCTCAACAGCATCAAATGACTATCTTTTCAGTGGCAAAGAGAAAATAACATAATTTTCATGGTTCAAGACAAACTGAACACTACATATAAAAGTATGTTGATGAAAATTTGTCGTTAAAATATCCCATTAGATATACTTATTGTCCATTTGGTTGTCAAACTTTGGTGTACTTTCAGAATCAGTAAAAATTCTTGTTAAAAATGCATAATCCTAGGAGATAGCTCTAGAGATTCTAATTCAATAGGACTGCTGTTGGGTTGGAATATCTGCCTTTTAAACAAATTATCCAGAGGTTTCTAAGCAATAGTGCTATAGATTGTGTGTGCATATTCAGCCTATTAACAGATCACCTTTTTAAGGCATTTTCATTTTAAGATCTTTCAGATTCTCATTTTTTGAGAATCAGTTCTTTGTAAATCATGCAATGAAAACCTAGTACCTTTGCAATTGCAAAACAAAAATATATTTTACCTCTTCTTTTTTTATATTTTAAAATGGTAATGATAATACCGATCTCTTAAAATTTGGAGGCCAGTTAAATGAGTTTACATATGTTAAATGCTTATGAAAGTTCCTGGCACATAGTAAATTTATAAAAGGATATTTAAAAGGAAAAAAGTATTGGCTGATGCTGATCCTACTTTCATTAGGGGCAGATCTTGGTTTATATTTCTTCTTGAACTAGCAAGATCCTAATTCTGTTTGAATGAGGACCTCTAAGTATCTTGCCTCAGTACCTATTTCCTTAGGTAAAAAAGGTACCTCCTCATAAGTATCGTGTGAGATAACTTTTCCCTTGCACTCAGGCAAGGACATTTATGTCTTTTAGGTTGATTTAGTCTCTGTTAGCAGCAGAGCTCTGAGTATGGAGTTGACACAACTAGTATTGACTTCTGTCTCATTATTTCATGTAACATTGCAAGTATCTCACAAGCTCTCAAGATCTGATTTTAATCTGGGTTCCTGTATATGATGAATTGTTAATACATACTTCATAGTGTCTGTCAATCAGTGGGTACTTAATAAGTGTCACTGTCTTTGTTGCTTCCCTCACTTCTTCATCAGTACTCCATTTCTGTTAGACTTAAAAAAAACCTCTATGGTTTACATTTATTATTCAACTTTATGTAGATATTATATTAGGAGATCATGATGAACTTTCAGGATTCTGAGTAAAGCCCTCAGGTTAATGCGAGATTGATGAGATTCACTGCATAAACAGTTTACCTTAAAAGAAGGAATGTCTCCAATATTAAAAGCAGTTTAAGCAAGACCCCAAAATCTAATAAACTTTTTATGGAAAATAAATGTATAGTACAATAATTAGTAATTATAGTAAAAGCTATTGCTATTTACTGCAATTTGGCTGGTGCTACAAAGACAAGTTATTGTTTAATCCTTATAAGAGCCTGATGAAAGCAAGTAATGCTTTCCAGAATAATTAGCTGATGCTTAGAAAGTTTAGTTTTCTGTAGACCTTAGAATTAGAAAATGCCTAAAAGGGATTTGAGTCCATGTGTTTTGGGTTTAGAAGTTGCAACCTTAAACACAGTGGACTATGTCAGAATAATGAAATGTACCCCATAACACATTCTTCTTCTTTTTTTAAAATGTATTTTTTATTGATTTCAAAGAGGAAGGAAGACAGAGAGAGATAGAAACATCAGTGATGAGAGAGAAACATTGATCATCTGCTTCCTGCACAACCCATTCTGGAGATTGAGCCCACAACCTGGGCATGTACTCTTGACTAGAATTGAATCTGGGACCCTTTAGCCCACAGGTGGACTCTATTTACTGAGCCAAAATGGCTAGGGCTACCACATAACGCTTTCTAGTGGAGGGTCATAGGCACTAAGTAAGTAAGCATAACAATCAAGCTGCTTTCACAGTGAAAAGTGCTTAAAAAGTGTGATATAGAGTGACTCAGAGAGCATGGTGCCACTGTAAAGGGTGTGTTCAAGGAAGACACAAGAAGAGGGATCTATGGAATTTACCTAACTATGTCCAGGGATGAGAGACAATGAGCTAAAGGTCATGATTTAAACAAGAGAGTTTATACATACTTTGTTTCTGCCCAGACTGAACTTCCTCCTTTTGGTCATTTGACCTTTATGATTTTCCCCAAGGACATGGTTCTGTAAGTCCTGTTCTGCAGGGTGATTATCCTGGTGGCATCTCTGGAGATGCAGAATCTACCCTCACTATTATGATTAAGGTCCCAATGAATTTAATTAGAGAAGAATCACCCTTGGAGATGCACCAGTTGAATGACTCAGTAACTTGTGTTATAGTTCCAACGTAGGTAACATGTTTATAGACCTTGTCCCTCACTTCAGGAAGTGTCAGTGCCAGTATTCACATGACTAGCATTTTCGGGAATTGAAATGATGGAATCAAGACATAAAGAATATACATGAAATTATTCTCCATCCTTCAGGTAACCCAATGATCAACAATGCTCTATGAAGACAGGCCAGTATAATTGATTAGAAATCATGATGTTGGATATGATATTTCACTTTTATTGCTACAAAACGCAAACTGCAAAGTGTTTATCTAAATAACTCATATACATTTTTTTTCTCCCATCAGAATGTTGGTTGAACATTTGTTTGTTATTAGGACAAATTCGGCTGGCAATGGATATTTTGGGTCTCTGCTCACAATCAAATTCAGAGTGATTCAGATTTCCTCTCAGCCTGGACAGAGTTGGTCACAAGGAAACAGTTCAGACTCCAGTGATGATGTGCTATGTTGCTCTCTGTCCACAGAGATGGCATCAGTGCATGAAGGACAAGGGAGAAGGCAGCACAGCCCAGAACATGAATTGAATGGCTCTTTCATTATGCAGGTAACTCAGGAAGTAAATTTATACATAGGATTCTTAACTTTGTAGGTTTTGAACAATACGTTGGTAGTGTGAGAACTCAGTCTTTTAGAAGCTCTCCTATGTAATGGACCTGGAAAGTATTATGATAAGTGAAGTAAGCCAGTTAGTGAAAGACAAATACCATATGATTTCTCTTATATGTGGAATCTAATGAGCAAAACAAACTAGCAAACAAAATAGAAACAGACTCAGAATTACATATAATAAACAGACAACTGTTAGAAGGGCAGGGTAAAGGGGGTGGGTGAAAAAGGTGCAGGGATTAAGCAAAAAGAACCCCTACCTCATAGACATCAGTATGGTGATTACCAGAGGGGAGAGGGAGTAGCAGGAGATAGAAGAAGGAAAGGGGGGATAAATGGTGATGGAAAGAAACTTGACTTGGGGTGGTGAACAGACAATGCATTATACAGATGATGTATTATAGAATTTTAACCCTGAAATGACATAATTTTATTAACCAATATTACTTCATTAAATTTGAACCACACATAAAATCTATATGTTCATGTTGACCAATGTTATCCAAATCAATTTAATAATAAATATCAAAAAAGGAAAAAAATTAGTTCTATGTAAATTCTCATACTCAGTCATGTCCTTTTGATTAGTAGAATATATGGTGATTAATTCAATTCTGTAATACTCTTTTATATATTTTCATATTATAAAGATCCAGAATAAATTTACCTTTCTAGCATCAGTATTGTTTTTAAAATTTTTATTTATTTTTCAATTATAGTTTACATTCAATATTATTCTGTACTAGTTTTAGATGTACAGCAAAGTGGTTAGAATATTATATACTTCATTATTCTTGGGAACTGATTTCAAGTATAACTGGGGATATTTAATAGGCAGATATTTTTAAATTTTGGGATAGGTTCAATTAATGTCTTCTTTAGGAATTGTTTGTTAATCTATTAAAAATTAGAGGATCCTGTAGCATCTGTCAAACTTGATTGAGTGACTTTTTGAAAATCCAAGGTAATTCTGCAGTAAGAAAACCCTTCAATTGCTACTTTTCTGTCTACAGGTGAGTTTCAGCATCTTTTATGTTTTTTGGCCATTTTGACTTATTTTTCCTTAATTTCTCTGATTCACCCACTTTGCTATTAGTTTGCTTATCTTTCATTTGTTAAATTACTTAGAGCTCTTTGTCTATTTTAGATATTAATTCTGTGTATGTCCTCTAAAATGTAAATTGCCCCCAAACTACTTTTGTCTTTTGACTTTATGGTATCTATTACTACATTCTTAAAAAATTTTGGCGTGTCAATGATAAGTTAAGAAGATTCTCCTATCTTTATTAATTAGAAAGTAAACATGAAGTAAATCTTTAGTTTTTTAAAATTAAACCTTTACTCAGTTTTCATTTTTCTATAAGGTTTAGGCTATATGTACTTTTATTAACTTGCAGATGGAAAGCTACTTGTGGCAACTCACTTATCTTATAATGTCTCCTTTCCTCACATATATCTCCAATTACTCGCTTTTTCATTAGTCTGTAAGATTGCTGAGGTTAAGGCCCATGTTTCAGTCAGCTTGTAATTTTATACTCTCTGGAATTACTGCAACATAAAAAATCATAATGCCTCTTTGTTGAATGAATGTACAAATTACTCTAAGATTTCAGGAAGTCACGAGTAATAATTATATTTACAGGTAATTCGTCCTGAACTCTGAAATAAGACACACAGAAAGAACTATGGGACAAAGGAACAATGTGACAGAATTTATCCTGTTGGGGCTTACAGAGAGTCTTCAGGGCCAGAAAGTACTATTTGTTGTGTTCTTGTTCATCTACATTGTGACCATGGTGGGCAACCTACTCATTATTGTGACCGTCATGGTCAGCACAAGCCTGGATGCCCCAATGTACTTCTTTCTTGGCTACTTATCATTTATTGATGCTGTTTATTCTACCACACTTACCCCAAATATGATTATACACTTACTTTATGAGAAGAAAACCATTTCCTTCCAAGGTTGCATGAGCCAGCTTTTTATAGGGCACTTATTTGGTGGGGCTGAGATTTTACTCTTGGTGGTCATGGCTTATGACCGCTATGTGGCCATCTGTAAACCCTTGCATTATTTGACGATCATGAATCAACGGGTGTGTATTGTACTGCTACTGTTGGCCGGGGTTGGAGGTTTTTTACATGCTATAGTTCAACTTCTCTTTGTTTACAACCTTCCCTTCTGTGGCCCCAATGTCATTGACCACTTCATTTGTGACATGTATCCCTTATTAAAACTTGCCTGCACTAACACCTATGTTATTGGCCTCATTGTGGTTGCCAATGATGGGTCCATCTGTGTGGTCATCTTTGTGCTGTTACTCATCTCCTATGGGGTCATTTTGCACTCCCTGAAGACTCTCAGTCAGGAAGGGAAGCGTAAAGCCTTGTCTACCTGTAGCTACCACATTACTGTGATGGTCCTCTTCTTTGTCCCTTGTATTTTTATGTATGTGAGACCTCCTTCTACCTTACCCATTGATAAATCCCTGACTGTGTTTTACACTGTTATCACTCCTATGTTGAACCCCTTAATCTATACTCTAAGAAATGAAGAGATGAAAAGTGCCATGAAAAAACTCTGGACCAGAAGAAGAAAGTGAGGCAGCAGAGAAATGTTTCACCTATTTTTGTTATTGTTATTAATCTTCACCAGAGAATATTTTTCTATTGGCTTTTAGAGAGAGTTGAGAAGGGGTGTGTGTGAGAGAGAGAGAAAGAAACATTGATGTGAGATAGATATAATCTGCAAACACTCTGACAAGGGCCAGGGGATTGATCCTGCAACTGAGGTACATACCCTTGACTGGAATTGAATCTGAGACCCTTCAGTCCACAAGTTGATGCTCTAGGTACTGAGCCAAACTAGCTAGGACGCACCTATTTTAATGAAGAATTGTTGCTTCCAGGAAAGCCATGTGTGATTATTTAACTGTAGTAAATGTCTCCTCAGGTTTAATAACTGGGTCATGATGAAAAACATTTATTTTGTGAATACTTCCAATGATCAAAAAATATTTTTAATATTTTCATGATTTCCTAATATTTTTATTTTTTTAAATTTCTTTATTGAGTAAGGTGTTACATATGTGTCCTTATTCCCCCATTACCTATCCCTCTCATTCATGTCCTCATCCTCCTGTTATCTGTGTTCATTGGTTAGGCTTATATGCATGCTTAATATTTAAAATTTTTTTATAATTTGTTGGAAAAATATATGCTCAGTTTTTAAGTGTAAAATGTTTCTGTTGATACATTTATGTTCTATGTGATGAGTTTGCTATAGTTAATACTGTAAATCTATTTTAGTGAATGGGAGATTTTTTTCATGTTTCCTCTTTAATAATATAATCTTTTGCAGAATTAATAGTGACTATTACAATTTCAGAAAATAAAAGAAATAGAACATAAAAACTTAGTTTAGTTTTCCCCTCACAAAGATAGACCATATAATATTTGAAGTATATTTCTTATGTTTGTATTGGTAAAAGATTTTAAAAATATAATTGTTTTCATTCATATTGCTTAGCATATGAAGGTTGAAGGAGAATGAATGATGATTCAGAGGGCTGTTAGTAATCACTAGAGGCCTAGTGCATGAATTTTGAGGGGGGTGTCCCTCAGCCCAGCCTGTACCCTCTCCAATCTGGGATCTCTTGTGGGGATGTCTGATCCCACAGGCAGTTGCACATTTATCTCACAATCTGGGTCTGCTGGCTCCCAACTGCTCATCTGCCTGCCTGCATGAGTGTCAGCCTGATCACCCCCTAACCACTTCCCTGCCAGCCTGACAGACATCTAACTGCTTCCCTGCCAGCCCAATTGCCCCCAATTGCCCTCTCCTGCCAGCCTGGTTGCCCCTAATTGTCCTCCTCTGCCAGCCTGGTCACCCCTAATTGCCCTGCCAGCCTGATTACCCCTAACTGGCATCCCCCTGCAGGCCTGGTCCTTCCCAACTTCCCTCCCTCCCCTGCAGTCCTGGTTGCTCCCAAATACCCTCTACTGCCAGCCATTTGTCCCAACTGCCCTCTTTACAGGCCATTTGTTCCAACTGCCCTCTCCTGCCAGACCAGTCATCCCCAATTGCCCTCTCAGTCTGGTCCTCCCCAACTGACCTCCCTCTCCTGCAGGCCAAGTTGTCCCCAACTGCCCTCCACTACCAGCCTGGTCACCCCCTGCTGGACCTATTGCCTCAACTGTCCTCTCCTGCTGGCATGCTCCCCCCTAACTGTCCTCCTCTGCCAGCCTGATCACCCCTAACTTCCCTCCCTTGCTGGCCTGGTCCCCCCTAACTGCCCTCCCCTGCTGGCCATCTTGTGGCAGCCATCTTGTTCCCACATGGGGCTGGCCATCTTGTGCGAGGGCATAATGGTTACTTTGCATATTTCATCTTTATTATATAAGATAAGGATGCTAAATATATATAAATAATCTGAATGAGTAAGGCAGATATGCAGAAAAATAACAAAATATTATATGTTTTTCTGATTGGGAAATCTTATCCTCTCCTAAGTGGATCAACTTTGTTGGTGTTATATTTTCTTGAAGATAATCCACTAATATTCCTAGGTAATTTAGAATTCATGGGCTTCAAATATACAATACAGAACTTGACCAGATATTTTGGGTGATATCATTGTTAAGAAAGATGCTGACAATGTCTATTATTTTTACCTGTCTTATTAATACAGATTATTAGGTAATAAAAGGCCAGGATGTATTGTTTTAATTACCAGTTCTCATTCATAACCTCTTCTCCATGCATCAGGCTTGAAACAAAATACTGTTTGCCTCTAATATGGTAGGAAGCATGTCATCAAAGAAACTTATGGTTCTGCCTCTGTATTTAGTCTGGATTCATAAGGGGCTAAGGCTGGGGAGTAATAGGTCCTTCTCAAGAGTAAATCACACTATAAAAACCTGATATCCTGAGTTTTACACCTGTTCTTATTACATAGAGGTTTCTTATATTGCCTTGAAAAATTTATCTTTGCCAAAAGCCGGTTTGGCTCAGTGGATAGAGCATCAGCCTGGGGACTGAAAGGTCCCAGGTTCGATTCTGGGCAAGGGCATGTATCTTGGTTGTGGGCACATCCCCAATAAGGGGCGTGAAGGAGGTGGCTGATCGATGTCTCTCTCTTATCGATGTTTCTAACCTTCTATTCCTCTCCCTTCCTCTCTGTAAAAAAATCAATAAAATATACATATAAAAATTATCTTTATTGCTGAAAATCTTACAGATATATCATCTTGAAGTCTCACCAAACATACTATTCACTAAGTAATAGGAAGTATTTAATGTTATCACAATTTATGTAATTAACTAGAGACCCGGTGCACGAAATTTGTGCACAGGTTGTTGGTGGTGGTAGTCCCTCAGCCAAGCTTTCCCCCTCTCACAGACTGGAAGTCCTCAGGAGATGCCTACTGATGGGGAGTGGGCATAAGCCTGGCCTTTCTCTGTAGGAAATGACTGGGCTGATCAGGGGAAGTTGCCAGCCCTATCACCCCACTGCTGCCGCCACTGTCACAGTCGCCAAGGTGTTTTCATCAACACAACTCCAGTCCCTGCATCATGAAAAAATGACAACATTTGCTGAGACTGGTTTGGCTCAGTGGATAGAGCATTGGCTTGTGGACTGAAAGGTCCTGGGTTCGATTCCGGTTAGGGGCATGTACCTTGCTTGCAGGCACATCTCCACAGTGGGGCATGCAGGAGGCGGCTGATCGATGTCTCTCTCTCTCATCAATGTTTCTGACTTTCTATCTCTCTCCTTTCCTCTCTGTAAAAAATCAATAAAATATATTTAAAAAAATGACAACTTTCTTTAGACATTTTCAAAATGTGTCTTTTATAGGATATGACATTTCTTTCTTTTTTATCCTCATCTGAGGATATGTTTCCATTGATATTTTTATTATTATTTTTAAAAATATTTTATTGATTTTTTACAGAGAGGTAGAGAGAGGGATAGAGAGTTAGAAACATCAATGAGAGAGAGACATCGGTCAGCCACCTCCTGCATGCCCCCTACTGAGGATGTGCCCGCAACCAAGATTTATGCCTTTGACTGGAATCAAACCTGGGAATTTTCAGTCTGCAGGCTGACGCTCTATCCACTGGGCCAAACCGGTTTCAGCTCCACTGATTTTCAGAGAGCTTGGCAGAGAGAGGGAAAGACAGAGAGAAATATCAATGTGAGAGGAACACTTCGATTGGTTGCCTCCTGCATGAGCCCTGACTTGGGCCCTGGCCAGAGAGGAGCCTGCAACCTAGGTACATGCCCTTGGTTATAATTGAACCTGGACCTTGCGGTTGGCAGGCTGAGGCTCTATCCACTGAGCCAAACTGGCTAGGGTAGGATATGACATTTCTTAGCCCCTCCAGCAGCAGATCTTACTTTTTTCTCCAGGAGTGTGGTGGAAAAACCCTAGATCACCTTCTTGGATTCTTACTACTCAAGTTACCAAGAACACTGTGAGAAGCAGCTTACAGGGAGCTTAGCCAATGAGCCTTCAGAAAAGGCGTTTCCTCTGCAGCTCATGTGCAGAGGACCTCTGGCATTGTGTCCATAGGGCTTCTGACCACTGGGTTGGGAGCATGCCCCAAGCCACACTGCAGGGGGCACCTGGGGCACGCCCCCAGCCCAGCAGCCCTGCTTTTTGTCAGCTGGGCTTCTGTCTGCTGGGCAGGGGGCGTGCCCGAACCACTTGGTTCTGAGCATGCCCCGGCCCAGCGGCTCGTGTTCAGTCTGCTGGGCATCTGTCCACTTGACGTGTCCCAAGCCATGTGGCAGCAGCTCAGAGCTCGCCCCAGCTCCGCGCCCACTTTCTGTCAGCTGGGCTTCTGTCCACCCCTGGCCCAGCAGCCCAGCATTCTCTTGGCAGCCCTTCCTCCCTCTGCAGCTTGGGTGTGGGACATGAGTGTCATCACCAGGATCCCGCCCTTGTGCTATGGACGGCGTCATTTTCTCAAGTGACGGTTAATTTGCATATTACTCTTTTCTTAGATAGGATTCTTCTACTTTTGCACATTGTTATAGATTGAATGTATGTATTCTCCCCAAATTCATGATTTAAATTATTTATAATATGGTGGTATTTATAGATGTGGCCTTTGGGAGATGATTAGATCAGGAAGGTTGAATCCTCATAAATGGAATTAGTGTCTTTATAAAAGAGACCCCATCTTTTGCTACTTATCATTAAGAGACAAACAGACACTAAATCTGCCAGCATCTTGATCATGGTCTTCCCAGCTGCTAGAGCTGTAAGACAAATATTTGATGTCTACCATCCAGTATGTGGTATTCTGTTATAGTAGCCCAAACGGACTAAGGCAGACATTTAGCTAATTGCAAAACAAAAATACCAAACCTAACAACAACAACAAAAAGACATCCCTCCTATCTTTTAAGTCTCTAATTGCAGAACCCTGAGAGCCCTTTCAGCTGCCATGTCTCCTGGACCAAAGCCAATGCCATATGCCTGAAATTTTTTTGAGAAAGCACCACACTTCCGGGTTCTACTTTTTGCTCTGGTTATCTTTGCTACATGGCACAAGACTCCAATTTTTGTAGCTTTAAAATATAACAGTTTTATTTTATTTCAGAATTTTGTGTGCCAGGAATTCAGGCCGAAGTTGGCTGAGTATTTCTTCTGCTTCGTGAGGCATGGAGTGAAGTCCCTCTGTGTTATTCCAGTGTCTTCCAGGAGTTGTCTTTCAAATGAGCTCCATCAGACCACTGTGTCAGTGTCAGAGAATTATTGAATCTTAAATCCCAGTTTTCAAAACAGGGTGTTGGGGTTAGGCTTCTGACAAACCTCCAGGCCTCAAAGGTTCCTGAAACAAATACTTCCAAGAACATATGAGCACTAGGAATATGGCGTTCCAATGGCATTGCATGAGTAACTTCCCATTATAAATCTCCTGGAGTCAGTATCATTTCTTTCTGTTACCAGAAGAGTGAAAGAAATAGTAATGAATTTGCCACGGTTTGTGGAATTCTCTAATGGTCATGGACCATGTTATTCCAATAACTTTGCCCAGTTGGCCTAGGCTAAATTGATTAGTTATATTTGACTAATAATGTTTACCATAGCTCCCACATCTTCTGTAGCTTCTTCCTTTAGGGAACTATTAATAATGTAACCAATTTAATAGATTAACTTATTTAGAGTATGTTCATACCTAAGTTTTATTTTAAAAATATGATAATAGAAGTGGATTATTGCACATTTTGAAGCAACATATGTATCAGTTAATATTTGCAGTATATCATTCTTATTGGAGCATATAAATTCAGCTTCTGGGCTATTGTAAACATAATCTTATCTAGAAAATGTCTATCATTCAGATAAACAGAAAGCATTAGTAGTTTTTTTTTGTATTTAGCTGGAAGAAGCATAGGGAATTAAACCTATGCATGTATTAGTTCTCCAGGTCTGAGTTGTAGTTTAATCCACAGTAACCATCATCATATCACATAGTTCTTCTAAACTAGAGATGACTTTTCCATCTTTTGCTATTTA
The DNA here is from genome assembly GCA_004026805.1 of Lasiurus borealis. Taxonomy (NCBI): domain Eukaryota; kingdom Metazoa; phylum Chordata; class Mammalia; order Chiroptera; family Vespertilionidae; genus Lasiurus; species Lasiurus borealis. The sequence goes on from PVJN01010781.1 coordinate 55,205, forward strand.
TCATTAAGAGATAAACAGGACTAAGATGTACTCTTTCAATCTTAGAAGTAATACATACAACATTTGGGGTTGCTGAATTTCATCCATATCTTTGTTGAGCTGGAAACCACTAACATTTTTGCAGGGGGTACTTGGGGGGGGGAGGCTCAGCACATCATTAAAATCTTCATCTGGTTCAGATTAATGCCTCTTTATCTAAGGCCTTTGTGACCTAGAAAATGCAATATACATGGATGTGAGGACGCTCAGTGGAGCCCATAATAAGCCACGTTAAAGAAATAACAGTAGAAGGCGTCAGAGATTTGATGTAGAGGCAGGCTCTGTTGGAAAATAATTTCTTGTAGAAACAGTTGCTTGATACTAGATTGAAAATAAAGAACTGAATGAATGGACTAGAAGTCATATGGTTCCTCTGACATTGATTCAGGCCTTTGGAAAGAAACAACTGTGATTATTTTGTCTTTTCAATAATTGAAACATCAACTTCCAAAAATCCCCCTGTTCAGAATTCTCTGTTTCTGAGACTCAGAGTCTTTAACATCTAGTGTAGGGACCCCTTTTCTAAGGATATGGCTGAAAAAGGAACCAAAGACTGGTTCTCCATTTTGGCTTAAATTTTATTTTCTTTGCCTAAAGATTTCCTAATATGAAACCCATAAATGCCTATTTTTTTTTCTTTTCAAATTACAGGCTTTTCATATATTTGTCTGTTTGCTACTCTTTCTTGGCAAGGCCCTAATCTTTTTTTTTTTTTTTTAAGGATTGTTCTAGGGGAGAGAATTATTCAGAAGAGATTACTTCATTTGTATTTGCTTCAAATAGTCTAATAAACTAATCTATAATGACCTTACATTCTATTTCACTTAAATCAGTGATGATGTAAAAACCCAGAGAGGCTGTGTCTGCCTATGTAAGTGGGATAATTATTTTTTCTGATAGAAA